>MJUT01062498.1:732301-745091 GCA_002080005.1 Gigantidas platifrons | reverse complement strand
CTTCTCCATATTACAATTTGTTACATTAAATAAGTACATAAAAGGCATGGAATTACTATATATAGCAATAATAACGATTCGATTATGAATATTCACAAACAGAAGGAAAAATAAAATTAAGATGGATTCATATGATGTGCATGTTCGCCCAATTCAATTTCAGTTATACTATAAGGAATCTTTGAACATTTAATATACCGTTAATCAAAAACATGTTTAAATATAAGACAATTTAGTTCATAAGTTAAATTGACATTGCCACATGTCAGAAATTTGATATCTAGAGAATAGCAGGTTATAACCCTGTTGATATTACCTATTAATGTAGTTCTGGCTTGTTAAAAGTATATTGGACAATCCAAAAAGAAATGTTTTAAATTGTCAAGGGCAGCACCACATCGACAAGATGGGTCAGATACAATTTCAACTCGAAATAAATCATAATTCAAAAACGAAGCCGAACTTCTTAGCTGGATTAAAATAATATTCAATTTCCGAGGATCATAAAAATAATATTTGGGAACAACATGATTGTCAGTTTCATCTATTTTCTTTAATTCTGATTTGAATTTTGATAAGGTATCAACGTTTCGAATATTGTTATTTAAACTTTCCACATTTTTATTGTGGAGGGGATAAAAGTTATTCTCTACATCAAGTAAAGTTTCCAGTTTTTCATGATGCAACATCATTTTATATAGAAACCTTTTGTTTTAAGTAAAAAATTGTAAAAATAAATAGTATATGATGTTTATGGTATTGTTTACTGAAGAATATGTTTATAGTTTGACACAGGCTTTTGACGTTTAGACATGATGTCAATTACATTTAGCCGAAAACGATGTGGAAGTCTTGGCTTCCAAGCTTCCGTCTAGCTATGCCACTGAACTGTAAGATTATTGAATTCATTTTTTGATATTATTTATAATTGGTGTTTAACGCCACTTTGAACAATATTTCAGCTATATTGTGGCAGGCAGTTTTACCGGGAGTGCCTGGAGAAAATCACCGACGTGTCGCAAGTAACTGACAAACTTTATCACATAATGGTGTATCGAGTACACCTCGCCATGGGCGGGATTCAAACTAATTAATTCCCATTTATCCAACAATGAAAGTAAACGATCAGTTGGGCAAAAGTGACGACCCAACACTCAACTTCCCAGATGGACAAACAATTTGGTACAGCACCAAAACGATCAGATATTGAAACCCAGTTTGGGTTATCATAATCGTTTAACCAAATCTCTTGCTGAAATGGAAGATAAGGAAAGCGGTACAACTGTAGCTGAAGCTGATAACGAAGTCACTGATCACAATTCAATTGATGGTCAACACTCTTGATATAACTGTCGCTTAGAGGTTGTTAAACAGGCAGCCGCAGTGGCGAAACGTTTTAACAGAAGATGGTGTATTGGAAATAAATGAAGATAAATCGGAAACGAAACAAAGGGTGAATAAGGGTTAGAAATCAACAAAAAGGGGAAATAAACAAAACAATATTTCCAGAGAGATTGTATTTCCCACTTTTAGCTGTATTTCGTTGCATATATAATTCATCAGGGTCAGCAGATATGATTAAGTGTAATTGGTGCCAAGAATGGCTACATGAAACGTGAGTCAATTTATAACGAAAAATGATAATATAGGGTTCTGGATCTGTCCCGAATGTAGAACTCTTCCGAAAACTATGAGAAATCATAGCACACGATTACCAAAACAATTTCAATGGTAGCACAATCTGTAACACTGATGCCGAATTCAATGTATCTAACAAGTCTTGTGACAGCGTTCGTACAGTGCCTTCTCAGCAGATAGATTATATCAACCCATGCTCAAATAACTTGGATGCAGAGCCGTCTTGACAGCATTATAGTCCCCGGGAAAAACAGTGTACTGAGTCCCATACCTAAACAACCACTCACAGGAATAAAAATGTAAATGGTCGATAAAATTAAACATATACTATTTATTGTATTGGTACTTCCAACAAAATCAGTGTTCAAACTTTAAAAAAACATGCTGCACACAACATACATATATTAGCACTGGTGGGACCCCTATGCTCACGGGGCCCCGGACAACTTTCCAGCATGCCCATTCCGCGTTAAGACGACACTGCTTGGATGACTCGAGTATGCCACGTCAATACCGAAAAAGTAATGGAACCCTACTGGTCGGAAGCTCAATTACCAGAGACATTGGTACAAAAAGTTTCGTCTTGGAAATGAAACCGAAGTGTAGCCGAGGAGGTAAAGTGAATGACATCTCTTTCGAACTGATTCAACTTCCTGTCTATACAATTTATGAGAACATCTTGTTGCAAGTAGGAAGCAATGACTGTTTGGACAATGACTTTGATACTAATATTTTCCAGGAAAACTAAATGGCATGCACTTGCCAAGGTAGCTAATATGTGACAATGAAAATTTCAGGACTTGTACCGATTCCAGGGCATTGGTCCGAAGGTTCATTAGTCCGAAGGGTCATTGGTCCGAAGGTTCATTAGTCCGAAGGGTCATTGGTCCGAAAGGTCGATAGTCAGAGATTCGCAGTCGCAGGTGATAAGTTTACCAGTTGCTTGACCATGGTCAGTGGTTCTATCAGGGTACTCCGGCTTCTTCCACTACTAAAACTGGTCGCCATGATATAACTGAATTATAGCTGAACGTGCACGTGGCGCTAAACACCAAAAATCATCAATCAATCGATAGTCCGAAGGGTCAATTGTCTGAAGTGTTCGTGGCTCAAAAATATTTTAAAAAATCAGACAAAAGGGCACATGTAAGCTCGATTTAGATATGTTCCAACTATTATGAGTAAAAGTCTTTAAATGTTTCAAGAGCTATGTGTGGATTTTCCCGAAAATGTTCATCATCCAGCATCCTTAGATGGCTCCGATTGAATCTTAAAGGCATGTTAGAAAATAAGAAAAACCGAATGAGCAACCAAGAATCAACATCCAATGATTATATATAAATCCCTGGAAACAAGAAGCGAACATCAACATTCAAAAAATACAATCATATAACACATACGAACAACATGAACTCCCGATGGAAAGGGAATGAAACAGGGGCTCCGGAATTTGTAGACAGTTTCAAAGAATATAGCAAATTCTTATTTGTATAAATATATTTCTATGTTGTATTTGTATTTTGAATTCAATCCCACACGTAATTAACAATTCTAAACAACAAGCAATTATTTGCAACAAGGAGGAGAGTTGTTGGTCAAATCAGTGCATGCCTGTCGCAATTAAGACAAATATGATTCCCGAGTCTAGTCACTATATAAATATAAAAAAATGCAGAATTTTAGTTGACAATGCCCATTGACAGATAGTGATGATTTTCTGACTACTATTAAAGTATAAGTTACGACCGTCTATTATGAAAGGCGGGCTGATTAAACTAGATCTATAATGCACCATCATGTATAATTTGTAAAAGACAAATTCCCTTCTCAAAGAAACGTCTATCAATACGCAGGGTGAACCGAGAGGTCAGAAGTATTTTATACGACATTGCAAGGCATATAAAATGAAAGGCAAGTTGTCAATTATGATTAGTTCATAATTAGCCTGTTTATTTTACCTCAGAATCTACATATATATACATAATATATTTACATATATAAATTAAGATAGAAAGGATAAATCGACAAGCCACGAAATTGCGTAAAGTCTTTAAAAGCTTGTATTCTTCATGTAATAAAAAAAAACTGTCGAAAAGGATGTATTATTACACGAGAAAACGTGGCAACCATTTCTATCAATGTTTTATGCAATTCTATACTATATTGATACATAAATTTGTAGTTTCGAGGTCGATTTTGCTGGCATCGGGTCCGTTCGCCCTGGGTCCATTCGCCCTACAAGTGGGTCCGTTCGCCCTGATTATTAAAACGTAGTTTAAAGAAAATAATGGATATTTTAATTTAGATTATAGAAGTAATGATATGTAAAAAATATGGAAATTAATTAAAGTTATTTTCAAGCAATTATTACGTATACTATTTGAAATACTTAATTGAAATTTATAGATAGATAGATAGATAGATTTATTCGATAAAATCATCATATATTGAATTATTTCAACAAGTAAAAAGATGACTCTCTGACCGGCGATAATGGGAAACGACCTACAATGTAGCTCTGCGTTTGAGGCTATATTACTTGCGATTTTTTTAAGCCCCAAAAATTCGAGTGACGAATACTTATGTCCATTGACTGTACACTATAGCATGCCGCATATTTATAATTTCTCAATTTATTATCTATAAGCAATTAAATATCACTTATTTTTCTATTATTTTTAATACCCTACATAATTATAATTATTAGGGCGAACGGACTCAGGGCGAACAGGTATCAGGGCGAACAGGTAATAGGGCGAACGGACCCGGATTCGTTATATGGGCAGTGACGAACGTAGTGAGTGAAACTTCACTGGTCATTTATAACGTATTTCTCATCATATTGATAAAATTTCCGATTCCTGTGCTTCTAGGTTGTTCCAATCTATGGCCGTTCTAACAAAGAAAGAGTTTTTATACTGTTCTGACTTGGCTTCTGGTACTTTTACACTTTTGATTCGTGATTGTCTAGTTACAATATTTGTAGATATGCAGTTGTCAAACTTCTTTAGAATAATCTGTCTTTTTCCTTCGTTCCTTGTTGTGAAGTCAGATGAAGGCGCTGCTATCTGCCCCTCGGCCACCTTGTAGAAGAATATGAGACGTTGGTGTTTTCGTCTTTCTTCCAGTGTGGTAAGGTTTAGTTATTTTAGCATTTTGGCTATACATCCTTCTTCTCTAGTCCGAGATTCCTCTGCCGTTCAACGACTATTTACATCTTGCTGTTGTCGTTGAACGTCAGAGCGCTTGCCATAAACGAAACAGCGGATTTTCCTTCGCATCTCAACTGTAGCACATTTCCACGTTTTGTGGCTATCAGATTTTATTTTCCATCCAAAACCCTAATATATATCGCTTCACCAATCATTTTTCTATTCATTCATAACCATCTTACCCTCAGAGAGTGGTGTTACACTCGATTACAGCACGTTTTTTCCTTACACCCGATGATTTGGTCATTTCACTGTGATCTCGCGATACTAACTGAAAGATGACAGCAATGCATTGCATGATAGGAGATACTAAATGCAGTGCGCCAAAAAGGCATACGTAAACAAACATACAAGACGATATAAAGCGTATTCTGCAGGACAAACAGTTCCATCTACAGCTCAAATCAGAGCAGAAGGAAATAATACAAAATATGTTGGAAAGAAAATATTCATTTGGCAGTGTTATCCGCGGGCTTCGGAAAGAGCATGTCTTACGTTTCCCCCTATTTTGGACAAGGTCAGATCATACATGCAAATCATCTCCCATGATACATTGCGGTAATAGTAGTTCTCTCGAAGTCACGTGACAAATATTTCAAAATGTCAGTCAGTGTTCAAAATGACGAAATCATATGGTCTGGGGTAATTGTGCTGTAATGGAGTGTAACACCAATTTCTGAGGGTAAGATGGTTATGAATTAATACAAAAATGATTGGTGAAGCGATTTATATAAGGGTTTTGGATAGAAAATAAAATCTGATAGTCACAAAACGTGAAAATGTGCCTCTCTCGAGTGTGTGAGGAAAATCCGCTGTTTTGTTTATGGCAAGCGCTCTGACGTTCAACGACAACAGCAAGATGTAAATAGTCGTCGAACAGCAAAGGAATCTCGGACTACCTTCTTCTCTTGATCTATGACAAACAAGTAAAAAGGTTTTTGGTTCCTAAAGGGGGACGGACCCTTTTGCCCCACTACTGGATCCTCCCCTGAAGTTCTTCTGAATTATTTCATGTAACTAAATTAAATAAATATAGATTATGGAAGATTTTAAAATATACATATTCGCTAAATGGAAGATAAACATATACATTTCGTTATGCAAAAATCATTTCTGTGCAGCTTAATAGGGGAAATATATTTAATTTATAATTTACATATAGAAAAAATAAATGTGGTACAAATGTATTTGTTTGATTTTTTTTTTCAAATCCAATGCAGTGTCCTTTCGATGTTTCGTAGACAATTTTGATGTTCTATCTACAAAAGAACAGATGCAAGTCTTGGATAGGCGTTCTTAAGAGGCCCCCAGACCCCTCGCCCAATTTTTTTCGCCTCCCTCCGTTCGGCTATTAACTGTTTTTGCATCATTTAAAAAGAGTCTAGTTACGGCCATGCCTACCCCCAATTAGGCCTCCATAGAGAACAGATAAAGTATACTTTGAGAAAAATACTTGATAAGTTTTATATGGCGGAAAAGTAACAAGTCGACTTCATATGCCAACATGTTCACACGCATTTAAGAATGCATACTTCAGATTACATGTTAACATATTCAAACAAAGTGTACATGACGTCCCAAACATCTCACGTACACTTTGTGATGTCGTCAATTTGACTAAACTCAAGATGTCACGAAAAAGTCGACAATTAGCATATATAACAAGTGAAGAAGTTGGCATTTGAATGTTGACAAGTCGAAAAAAGAACAAGACTTTCTGACATATTATTTCAGAACTATCTCAACAATGGGTGTATCATATGTGCCTCCATAATATATCATAGAATATTTCACTGTTTACTTTTGCAAAGCTAGTCTTATTTAATCATTTTATGTGATCGTGGGGTCGAGCCCCGGTCTTGTAAAACCAAATACTATAAAATTGGTATTTGTTGCTTCTCCGCTAAGCACGCAGCATTAAAGAGAAAGAGCAAAGACTGATTGGCTCGGAATCAGAATAATGTGTCCGAGTGGAGCGACATGTCTACCCGCGGACTGTTGTTTCAGTGAACTAGCACTATAAAAATCAAACTCAGCGTGTTAGTCTAGTACATAGCCGTCCTCATCACCATCTCATTGAACATAAACTTGTTCTCGCCATGATATAGTTGAACAATTGCTGAATTGGCGTTAAACAACAATCACTCGCTCACTCATTTTATGTGTCTATATCATCAACATGATATTTGTGAATTTTCCCGCGGTTCGGTAGTAATAGCGGGAAAAGGTATGTATTAACGGTATGTTCCGTGAATGTGACCAATCGGGTGGACCCGATAGAGGTATTTATAATAGTTTGTACAGGTAGTCATTTCTAGCCGCCGTTTCCATGGTGTACATGTCAAAGTTCATTTTACTTTATGGGTTATTGGAGTTATTCGGTATTTGTTTGTTTTCTAAAGAACATTTAATTCTTAATTGTATAGATAGAAATTATTTTGTTATTATTTTTGTAAGGAAAGCTCCACATATTCAAAATCAACGCAAGTTCTCGCGTTGTCCCTAGCAGACGGTCTGTCGAAAGGTATTTTTGCTTGAGAACACAGGTTTCCAGAGCTTTTTCCATTTGAAATGGTTTATCTCTGTTTGTGCCTGAGCGTGCCTTGGCCGTTGGTACGGGGAAGAGCTTTCTTGGTGGATATTGAAAAACATGAGTTTTGCAATATGATAGAATATTATATATCTAATAAATCCGGCGTCCATCGTACTCGGCGGGCTAATCGGCAAAATGATTTTTGTTGTTAATCTTATTTCATACCAGTGTATGGGCGATGAAGGCATTAGTTGCGATCTGTCGATCTGTTATATTGTGTATAAAAGCGATAAAGGCATCGCTGGCGTAACGTCACTTATAGGAGTTAAAGTGAATACTGACATTTATTATTGTAACCGTCAGCTGGACAAGTGCACAGTTTCATTGATATTTGGAAAGGGGCTGTTATACTATAAATGCTTTTAAACAGATAAGGTGTTTTTGAAATATTGCTCTTCGATATCTAAGACTATGTCTAGAAAATTATCATTTAAAGAAATAAAATGTTTGATAAATATTTTATTTAATAATTAACATCTTCATACAAGCACATGTTTTAGCCGAGTGGTTTTTAGCTCACGTTGCCAAAGGAGATGTCAGCTTTTGCCATCACTTGGCGTCCGTCGTCTGTCATCCGTTAACTTTTCACATTTTAATCTTCTCCTCTGAAACCCCTTGGCGAAATGAATCGAAATTTGGTAGGAAGCATCTATGGCTTCTATATGCATTTATTGGAAGCATCTATAAAGATTGCTCATTTCGTCCCGATCCGTTAACAAACACGGCCGCCACAGTCAATTAATTGTTTCTGATTGGTTGATTCTTCTCCTCTGAAACCACTCGTCCAAATGAACCGACACTTGTTAGGAAGCATCTTCTTATTTCGTCCCTAGCCATTAACAAACATGATCGCCACAGACAATACTTGTTTCTGATTGGTCGATTTCTTAGAAGTTTCTCCTCTGAAACTACTTGGGCAAATGAACCAAAACTTGGTAGGAAGCATCTATGGAAGCTCAGTTATAAAGCTTGCTCACTTCGTCCTGATCCATTAACAAACATGGCTGCCACAGGCAATTCTTGTTTCTGATTGGTCAATTTCTAAAAAAAAATCTTCTCTGAAACCGAGTAGCCGAAGGAACAAAAATTGGTAGGAAGCACCTATGGAAGGTTCTGTATAAAGTTTCCTCAAAGTAGAATGAAAGGTGAGCGACACAGGTTCAGCCCACCGAGCCTCTAGTTTTTTTAAATACAATGAGTAATATTGTAGTTCTACATGAAGATAAAATAGTAGATTATTATACTTGTACTTGAATCTTAATGTATCGTCATAAAAACGAAAGATGTAAACACAAAGAAGGTAAAACAATTTAAAGCACAATTATGTTTATCTGGAAATTAAGAGCAATACCAGCTGTATATGGAAGGTTATCAAGAGTGTAAACCATTCAAACATTTTAGACACAGATGCACCTAAAAGTTCAATGAGTTGAAAAGTGCTTTTTTTTTAAAGAAATCTTTATTGAAACGTACAATTTTCTCCAAACTGTTGCAGGAAGCATTTGTAAGTAATTAAATTTAACAAACGCTAAAATTAAAAAAATCGGATTGACGAAGGTTGTTTTGTTTCATAATAATGACAAATCATTCACGTTTATCTGCAATAGATTACATATTTAATATCATAGTTACCACTGTGTATCATCTGTACACGGGAAATAGCTACCACTGTAGAGTAACACACCAATTTACAAGTTGTCAAGGTAAGTAAGAAGTCGTTTTACTGCGAAAGCACAAAGTTTTCATTGAAACTGTTAATATGGCAGATTCCAGATAAATACCGCTTATACTTTTTGGGCTCATAAAATAAAAGAACTTCGTAAAAATTATTTGATGCGTGCATAATGCTCTGCTAGTACTTCAGAAAACAACTTTCCCTCACAAAGATTTACGAAATAAAATGATGTATACGCTTTCCATGAATAAAACGTAACCGGAAAAGTAAAATTTAGTGACGAACATCTGAAATTATATCCCCTTTGATACACTGGTAATTGGATTTGGAAATATAACATTAATATCGACGTTAGTGTACGGGTTTTAGCCGAAAATAATGTGTTTGTGTACGGGTTATAGCTACGTCGTTAAAACCCGCACACTTTCTGATCGTAAAAAGTATGCAATTTCTCCTTAAATGATGCAAAAATGAAATCAATTTCCGGTCACACCTAGTTGTTTATGTTTATTGAACCATATATCCGTAGTTTATGATTGACAAATGTATTAGCTACTCTTAGTATCATCTTTAAATGCCAGGAAAGAGCAATTTTCGAAAGTACACGTTTCGAATATTAATCAATTACAGGACTGATCTTGTAAAGTGTTTGTTAAATGTCACGAAATACTATTCCCGGGCCTATAATAAACGCCATGTTATTAAAATATACAGCTTTAATCCTTAAAATTCTAGTATTTCTTACCTGTTGTGAATGTAAAATATTATCCTACGCTTCAGTGGTAGCTATTTCCCGTGTACAGATGATACACAGTCTAATATTGGAACTATGTCTCATATGCATGCATGCATGCATATTTTTTATCTACCTGATGTGTGAAAACAAAAATTAGATTCTCTACTGACATTAAAAAATCCCAAGCACCCCCACTCCTTTTCACTAATAAAAGTGTTGGTGTCTAATAAAGAAAACAACAATCTGTGGGAAGACATGTCGCTTTACTCGGCCACATTAATGAATATTCTGATTCCTAGCAGGCCAGTCTTTGTTCTTACTCCTTAATGTTGCATGCTTAGCAGAGAAGCAACAAATACCAATTTTGTAGTCTTTGGTTGACCAGACTGGAGCTCTATCCCATGCTTCTCCGAGGAACAAGTGTTCAGTATGCTGGAGTTCCTCATCGAAAACATATTTGTCTCCTTTGGAGGGGCACTGTTTCAGCAGGTCATCGGCATACCAATGGGTACGAATTGTGTCCATCTTCTAGCCGATTTAGTTTTATACTCGTCTGAGTCGGAGTTTCTTTAAAATCTTGTAAAAGATAAGAAGATTCATGAAGCTAGAGCCTTTAATTTCACATACAGGTATATTGATGATGTTTTATCTATCAATTATCCTAGATTTGCAGAATTTCTTTCATTGATCTATCCTCAAGAGCTGGAAATTAAAGAGACCACAGATACAGCTTCGTCCGCATCATTTTTGGACTTATACCTCGAATTTCACGACAGTGGTCAACTCAGTACTAAAATTTATGACTTCAATTTTAAAATCATAAATTTTCCAAATATGTGCAGCCATATACCAGCTTCTCCTGCATATGGTGTTTACATCTCGTAATTGATTCGTTATGCAAGGGCCAGTTGCAATTATTCGGATTTCTTGAAACGTCATCTGTATCTGAGAAACAGTCTTTTGGACCATGGCTATTAAAAGATTTGCCTTATTCGATCTCTTAAAAAGTTTATATTCCGATACCAAGATCTTGTCGAAAAATATTGTCTTTGTAGAGACGATAATAAACGATGGATTTTCATAAAGTAAATATGGAAAATGTATAAAGATAAGGATTAAGTAATCATGGTTTAGACATGACGTCATTTAACATCTCATTTGAAATCAAATTGTGTAAGATGACGTTTAGTTAAACCATTCTGCAAAGACGATAATAAACGATGGATTTCCATAAAGTACTTCATTGACTACTATTATACCTTTTTTGTCCCAGTATTGTTATAAATGCTGTTATAGTGACAACCGGAACCGTTTAACCATAATGGAAACGGGAGGTTTGGCGCCGTGAAATCTTATTCAACCAACCATTTCTTTGGAAATGCTTGTACCAAGTCAGGGCCATTGTGGTTTTCCCAGTTTTCCGGTTGTTGACTGATTTTGTTTGTTTGTTGACTTATGAGTTTTGCCTTTCCCTTTGGAAGATTGCTCGGTATTCGTAATTTTGTTATTACCATTATGGATCTAACACGCTCAAGGCGAGCATGCTAACCATTACACCACCAATGAGATAGGAAACCATTTTGTCTACAGACTGATGACAACAGACCCATAACATAATACTATCACAAGAACATTTCTGTGGTGGTATAAAAATCACACTGAAAAAGGAGCAGTCCTTCAAAACTTTCATTAAGCTAGGGACTTGTACCCAAGTTGCTTAGTTGAAGTTAGTTAATACAGTCAATATGACCAAGCACACATTAAACAACTCATAGATTAGCTTCCAGTCAGATTTGAACTGACATCTTTTCAACTTTATTGAAATGTACTGCCTTGTACTATAGAAGCCATAATGATTGTAATGTTACACAAAGTACACACACATATAAATAAAACACTCAAACAAGTATTTCAAAAGCATCTTATACAAAGGACTGTAAAATGTACATGTATTTTAATCTTCACCATAGGATGGTTAAATGTTTAAATTGTGTATCTATTGCCACTGATTATATCAGGTAATAATATTCATTAACAAGAAATGTGTGCATTACAAAATACGCCCGTCTATATAAATAGGGTTTTCCTTCTTCTACAGGGGAATCATGTGGTCAAGTTTGGTAAAGATCCAATATACAGAACTAAGGTTATCGTGCGGAAACGACACTGTTGTCAAAATTTATATTTATAGCAACGGTGACCTTGACCTTTGACCTAATGACCCCAAAATACATAGGATTATTTCTGTTCTACAGGGGAATCATGTGACCAAATTTGGTAAAGATCCAATATACAGAACTAAAGTTATGGTGCGGAAACCTGTCTAGACGCCCACCATACCCAATCACATAATACGGCCCGTCTCCAGACGGGCGTATAAAAATTTGTTAATGTTTTCGTGATTCATAAAAAAAAATTTTTTACGAGCTACTGTCCCTCCGCTTAAATATTAAAATAATCTTAAAGGGTCAATATATGACAACAATAACAATATATGATATAAATATACCGGTATAACATAACAAAAAGACAAATATCAATTTAATGGCAGACAAAAAATTACGAATACCCAGAAAATTGAAGATTGAGCAACACAAACACAAATAAAAATCCGGACCGCATGCTCCATATGAGTCTGCAGTTCGAACTTTACTAATTATTTCATGGGCGAAAGAGCTAGGGGCAATTGCCCTCTCCACTTTGAAAAGTTGAGGGGGGCAAAATAGTCAGTTTGCCCCCCTTATTTTGGCATTAAATTTAAGAACAAACTTTTTTTACTTTAGTATGGAAGCGTCCAGTTAGCCAAGGGTATATGGATATTTGGACAAGGTTATGCTTTGAAACCATTGACTTTTTTTTTTTATTGCTGCACAGTTTTGAAAAATATACCAGACAAGTAAGGAATACATTTTTTGTAATTTTTCTGGTTTTTTATG
>MJUT01062498.1:701333-720557 GCA_002080005.1 Gigantidas platifrons | reverse complement strand
AAGATTTATCAAATGAGATGGCATATAAGGGTGAATGAGAAGTTGAGATTTATTATTATATATAATAAAACGGCAAAAGCTTACCTGAAATGCAAGCATTTCCAAAAATTAGGTGATGTAAACAAAGCGTGTCGTCAGTGAAACGTGACCTGCATCCTCGGACCGGCGACTGCGTAAACGGAGGTACGCAAATCACAAAAAGAAAATACCTCGGAACGAGGTATAACACGGAATGAGGTGAAGACAGTATACATGCTTTTGTAGATAAATCAATGTCTATGTATGTCCCAAAACCGAAGCTTTGTAGACCAATCGAAAAAATCGCGAAATTGATGAGCCGGTCGAAAGTATTTTTCTGTAAACATAAGAACCTTGTGTTATGTAAAGGAATAGGGGGATAATTGTTGTTGAGACAAGTGCCTGTGTGTTGGGTCTATAAAGTGAAAATCCAGAAATCCAGAAATAATGGGCAATCTGGAAAATGTATGTGATAAGCATGATTCGATATAAATCAACACGCCATTAAATACATCAACGCGCCATATATATTTGCAGGAGAAAAAAAAACAAATCTTTTCTTTCCTGAAAAATTTGAAAAATTGCGCGCGAACAAACGTCAACCAAATCATTGTCAGATTCTGGAAAAAACAGTGGGATCGTGGCGACTTCTGACAACACTGTAATAAATTATATTGTGTTTTGTATACCTGAATAATATCTTCAAGGTCTTTGGTCACCGGGAACTAGTTGTATTCGTCGAGAATATCGATCGAGCACATCTCTTGACTTTTCAGTTCCCATTCTTGAGGTGACTGCGCATGTCAGGTTATCTTTTACCGTCTAGTTACTTGTTACTTGTTCTGTAACTTCCTCCATTGAATGTGGAGCACTGCTTGAATGAAGCATATTTTTAAGAGGTATGTACATCATCGTTAAAACAAAACATAAAAGAGCACCCGCACCCACTAAAAACTTGTTATTCATAAAAGTCCATGCATATAATACATCGCTAAAATCCGGTTAATCTGTTGAATTAGTCACTTCCGGAATTCCGAATAGTGAGGTGCGAGATAAACAGCAACATGTGTATAAGGAGATGAATCAATATACCATTCTCTATCCAGAGTTGTCGTTCCTGCTACGCTACACAACATCTCTGTCAACGCTCATTTTACAAGATTCTTGTAAAACTTAGAAACAGTAAAAAAAATGTACTTAAAATTGTTTAAGTTAATTTTTCCAACTACTTACAACGGAATTAGGACAAAAAACCGCCCGATGTGAATCACTCCGGGCGCTGCTCCCACAGGCACTTGTTTCTGTAAAAAATATATACCATATACCTAATATTATACTATTAAGTATATGGTATATATTTTTTACAGAAACAAGTGCCTGTGGCTGCTCCCATACGTTGAATGGGATCGATCGATTCGTAACCCTAAATGGAGCACAAGCGGAATGAGGGTTACGTTATCGTATCTAGAGGTTAGCCCTGAACTCCTCTATGGAGCTGGCCCCAACTGTAGTGTCTGGTAGGTGGTTCCATTCTTGTGCTGTTCTTTGGAAGGAGTTTCTGGGAGTGTCATAATTGGACATCTCCTTGAAGAACCTATGTTGACCTCTGGTTCTGCTGTCACCAGGTCTGAGGTATAAATCTCGGTCGATGTCCACGAGTCGATGCTGGATCTTATACATCATGACAAGTCTGCTTATCCTATGCATTTTCTGTCGGAGTTATGAATTGATTTGTGCGTGAAGAGGATGATTATATATTTCTTGAAAGCTATTATTTGTTTTCTTATATCATTGACATTTCGGTGGACTTTGAACCACATTTTTACAAATAATCATGTCAAAATTTAACGTTATGAACTTTCATCATTTATTTTACAAAACATGTACATACACACATACGAGCAACACAACCCACAGGGGTTTGTTACGATTTTTTTTTATCCCTCGACTACTCTCATGTGTCTCATGTGTACAAAAAGATGTATTTTTTAGAGTAGGCAAGGGATAAAAAAAAAATCGTAACAAGCCCCTGTGCACGACCCCCGGATGAAAAGGATACTTTTGTTTAAATGATAGACGTTTGACTCATCAGTCACTTGAAGTTTCAAAAACTAATGGGCCCGGGTGGCTCAATGAGTTAGGTCGCTGGATCTAACAACTCATACAAGCCTATCACCAATACGGCGTGGTTTCGCGCCCAGCTTTGTAAATTACAAAAAAAAAGTGCACTCGACTCGCAACCGCAAGTGACTTGAAAGTTTACCAGTTGCTTGCCCATGGTCGGTGGTTCTTTCCGGCTTCCTCCACCACTAAAACTGGTTGCTATGATATAGCTGAAATATTGTTGAAAGTGACGTTAAACACCAAAAATCAAATCAATCAAATCATTTTCAAAAACTAAAAAACAAATAAGAAAAAAATGTTTTTCTAATTTTATTTTTATTTTTGGAACTTCAAGAGACTGGACTCATAATCATAGACTGGTAAAATACATGTAAATGTCTATGCGTAGCCGTAGAGTAGTAGATGCGATGCTCGCCTGTAGGCTGTGCCTAATCCATATTAGAAATGTCTTTGACTGAAATTCAGCTTGGCCCATATGTATTTTCAACGGGAATTTAGTCCAATTTCAAAATTTCGATCGCTTTTACGCTATATAAGCTGTCGTTAAAGTTGCTAAGTTCAGTGCTGATCCAGAATTTTCAAAAAGCGGGGACGGACTCGATTTTTTTTTATTTTTCAAGTTCTGTCTGTATCGATATCTGTGACTATGACTGAGTACGTTGTACAATTCCTGCTGGGCTTTAATACAACGGGTAGAGAGAGCGATGAGTTAGTCGCGCTGACAACTAATAATTGCTGTTTTGAAGTCTTCAGTTGTTTTAGACTGCACTATTTTGTTGTCTAGCACAGGAATCGGAAATTTTATCAATATGATGAGATACGTTATGGTATCGGGTCCGCTCGCCCTAACTACACGTTCGTCCTGGGTCCGTTCGCCCTGGGTCCATTCGCCCTACAAGTGGGTCCGTTCGCCCTGATTATTAAAACGTAGTTTAAAGAACATAATGGATATTTTACTTTAGATTATAGAAGTAATGATATGTAAAAAATATGGAAATTAATTAAAATTATTTTCAAGCAATTATTACGTATACTATTTGAAATACTTAATTGAAATTTATAGATAGATAGATAGATTTATTCGATAAAATCATCATATATTGAATTATTTCAACAAGTAAAAAGATGACTCTCTGACCGGCGATAATGGGAAACGACCTACAATGTAGCTCTGCGTTTGAGGCTATATTACTTGCGATTTTTTAAGCCCCAAAAATTCGAGTGACGAATACCTATGTCCATTGACTGTACACTTTAGCATGCCGCATATTTATAATTTCTCAATTTATTATCTATACTGAGCAATTAAATATCACTTATTTTTCTATTATTTTTAATACCCTACATAATTATAATTATTAGGGCGAACGGGCCCACTTTTAGGGCGAACGGACCACCTTTAGGGCGAACGGACCCAGGGCGAACGGACCCGGATTCGATTTTGCTCGGACCTTTCGGACTATCGACCCTTCGGACTATTGATCCTTCGGACTATTGACCCTTCGGACTATTGACCCTTCGGACCATTGACCCTTCGGACTAATGAACTGACACCCTTGTACCACGACTTGATGATGGAATAGGTAATATAGACAAAGGGAACATTGTATTAGAAAAAAAAATGGCTAATGATGAAAATTGTCTTTTTTCAGGCTCTTGAGTGGTGCAATTAATACAACTATGTATCATAAACGGTGTTCATCTGAATTGGCACGGGACCGGCCCAAAATTTCCCAAAAATCATAATAATAAAGGTCATTATATGGTCCGTCGCCAGCCAGATAACCGACGTGGTCTACATACATAAACAATCTTCCATTCATACAATTGAATTGGTGTATAGCCGTTCGAACTTGTCACAATAGGGCAGTCTTGATTAAAAATGTCCCCAGTAGAAATTATCAAAGAGGTTATAACAGACAGACATAGGGTAAAGTTTTACCATTTAATATTTCTTAATTTTCTTTTCAAATAAATACATTAATTAATAAAACAATAAATAGAAATTACACAAAAATACTTTTTTTTATCTGATTCTGGTTGCACATAATAGTTTATTCCCAGTAAAATTTGTACTATATATACAAATGAAAAATATGATGACATATTTCTATGGGACATGATGTATTTATTCACTATGCAGAGTTCTATATTCGTAACATAATAGCAATTTTTATACACGAATGTGTGTTTTTGTGAACCGGGGGATTTCTGATATTTGTACGGATACGTATTACACAATTTATTTCGAGCTCACAACCACTGAGTAGGGACATACCAAAACATGGAATCCCGTAATCAAGCACATAATATAACAAACACGAAACATTAAGCATTGTAAGTGTGTTGATGGCGTATATAAGTCTGTCATAGACATGGATTTATAGATAATTAACCCGTAAGGAGACAGGTCGCCCAAGACTTAAAGATTTAGAACTGTGATTGCGATATTGTCTGTTTAGTGTTGAACTGGTGTTGTATTATCCATTTTGATTTTCCACTTTCAAAAGTTTTCTTGTGTATTCATTTTACTGTTTTGATCTACATTTTCGCATGATTATCATGATGATACTGGCAAGTAAAAAATAATGTACATGAAAATGCATGAAGGAAAGGTGGGATGCATGAAATGACAAAAAATTAGTGTCACAATAGGGAGTCTTTGTCACAGTGTGGGAACGGAAATGTATAATTGTCGACAATTGTGGGGTCAATTCTGGAATATAGGCAAGTACCTATACACAACAAACCAGCAAAAATAACGGAAATGGCAAAGAATCGGGAGTAAACTTTTTCAATAACGGTTAATCGATGAACTAAGAATCCAGAGTATCTCCTAACAAGCTTAAGAGTTTTATAAAATCCATCAAAAAAGCTTTTTCAAGCTGAAAAATCAATGACGATCAATGATTTGACACAATTAAATGGATATTAAATTAAACTATGAGAGTGTCAAATTAACTTTATTATGAAAACTAGAGAGCAAAATTCCCAATGAGCCTTCACAAGAAAAATAGACTCGATGTTTTGTCCTGTTATTTTTGCACTTTTACAAGTTTGATCTGTATAGGTATTTGCCTAAATTCCAGATTTGACCTCACAATTATTGACCATAATATATTTCCGTTCCCACACTGTGAGTGTGGGACTTTGTGAAAATCGTTATTTATTAATGCTTACAAATCCTCTTCTGGTAGAAGGCAATCATCTGCCTCTTGGACCAGCTGTGTTTCTTCAGAATCTGATTCTAAGCATGAAATCTAAATTTGCTGTCAACATCTTTTGTAGAAAGGGGAAAATCAATACCCCTAACACACCAATTCACGACCACTCACTCTTCTGGCTTGATACAGACACTTCATAAAAATGTGGCAGGGTTAAGCTAGTTTTATAGGCCCAACAGATTTGTTGTACAACTTCTACTGTTTCACAGGTCAAACAGACCAATTTCCAAAATTTCATTTTTTTAATTTTAAATCATATATTTTTTAAATGAGTTAGTGTTAGCATACATGTACAAAATGTAGGTCCTTATGTGAATAATAATGATATAATTTTTCTCAAAATCTCAGGCTGGACTTGAACATAAACCATGCAAATTTCATATGAAAAATCAGGTGCACCTCTAGTTTATCATGTTAATCTTGATTGCGATCAGAAATCCAAGATGGCCACACTACAGGACTTTGCTGTACACAGGACCATATGGAAAAAGGAAAGTACACACATGACTGAACCCTAAATGTACATAAAAAGTCATTGGATGCATTCTTACAATGCTTTCATTTTTCATACGAGTCAGAAATTAAAAGAATTATAAAGAAAATACAATCTTGATTGAACACAAACTGTACATGAACAACTACGTTGTAGTGAGGCTTTAGTTTTTACAAAAACCTATATTTTTATTTGTATTATTTTAAGATGGATTTTCCATGAATATGATGAACCTAGTAGTCTTACTCAAAGAAATATGAATTACAACAGAGTTTGGTGCCCAGAGGAATGTCTTCCAGCTGGACCAAGAATAAGTAGTCTAAAAGTTGTTGGCGATTACCTACCTCCACAAAGGACCAACACTCCTGTTGGACCTAGTACCAGGTACTTTGGTAAAAAATATGGGGTGTACTTACTTATCTTTCTGCATTATACCCTCATTTCTATTGTTATGGGCCTTCTTTGACTTTGTCATTAGACAAGAAGAGTTTGAAGATACCAAAGGGGTAATCAGAATCCATAAATCGAAGAAGAACACAATGGCCAAAAGAAAAAGTACAAAAGGACAAAGAACGATCTGCAAAACATACACATAAAACTAACGATCAAGTAACACGTACCCCACTAAAAACTATAGGACAAACAAAGATCTACAAAACATACACATAAAACTAACGATCAAGTAACACGTACCCCACTAAAAACTATAGGACAAACAACGATCTACAAAACATACACATAAAACTAACGATCAAGTAACACGTACCCCACTAAAAACTATAGGACAAACAAAGATCTACAAAACATACACATAAAACTAACGATCGAGTAACACGAACCTCACTAAAAACTAAAGGACAAACAAAGATCTACAAAACATACACATAAAACTAACGATCGAGTAACACGAACCTCACTAAAAACTAAAGTACAAACAACAATCTATAAAACATACACATAAAACTAACGATCGAGTAACACGAACCTCACTAAAAACTAAAGTACAAACAACGATCTATAAAACATACACATAAAACTAACGATCGAGTAACACGAACCTCACTAAAAACCGGGGGTGAATAAGAGGACCAAGTTATTAAGGCTTACTTTATAATGACAAGGGAACAATAGATATTTTGCACATTCCCGATTTTATTATAAAATTATACGTTTTTTATGCCTTCATTACGACAAGCAAGCACTACCTGTTCTAACAAAAACAATGGAAAGGACAACAAATTTGAATATAGTTTTCTCATAGATGTACAGTACAGTTAGAGACCTAAGCGTGATAAATCACTGTGATAGACGTATCACTCTTTTGGTCCATTTAATCTATTTACTTATTTTGTTATGCCTTTTGGGTGATAGTTTGTAAGACTCTAAAAACTGCATCGATGGTGTAATGGTTAGCGTGCTCGCCTCGAGTGCCATAGATCGTGGTTTCGAGCCCAGTTCGGGTCAAACCAAAGACTGTAAAATTAAGGAGTAAGAGCAAAGACTGGTTGGCTCGGAATCAGAATAATGTGTCAGAGTGGAGTGACATGTCTATCCGCAGACTGTTGTTTCAGTGAGCTAGCACCATTAATATCCAACCCAACATGTTGGTCTAGAACAAAGCGAACCTCATCATCATCTCATTGCAAATTAACTTGTTCTTGCCATGATATAGCTGAAAAATTGCAGAGTTGCATTAAGCAACAATCACTCACTCACTGTAACACTCTAAATGTAAAATAAAATTTGAAGATACATTTAATAATACAAAAGATATATCCAAATCACCAGATGGGTGATATGTCTATCACAGTGATTTATCACACTATGTCTCTGACTGTACTGTAGATATTTGAACTAATGAAAAATCAGAGAATATTTTTTATAACAAATTTAAAGTTTTTACAACAGATTATGCAGAAAATATATGCTGTTTTCATTGAACTTTGCATGAAAGAGGACCCTTTTTCCTGCCTTAAAAGGAAATTCCTCTCGTAAAATGTATAATTTTAGAATCAATGTCGGAAATGGGCAAATGGCCTATTAAAGCCTATGTATGAAAAGATAATAGGAAAGATCTTACAATAAGTTATGATCCCCAACTAATAATTAAAGAGGTCATTATGTAGGTCAAGTTATCATAGACATAGGTAAATTAAAGAGGTCATTATGTAGGTCAAGTTATCATAGACATAGGTAAATTAAAGAAGAGTTTGAAGATATTAAAGGGAGGTAATCAGAATGTGTAAATCAAAGAAGAACAGACAACACAATGGCCAAAAGGAAAAGTACAAAAGGACAAACAACGATCTAGAAAATATACACAAAAGACTAAAGATTGAGTACCATGAATCCCATTAAATATGTACAGTTTACTCTATGAAAAAAAGCATAGGAACAGTTTGAATAACAAAAAACAATATACAATGACAATGTAAGTGTTTAAAACAACATGAAAGAAAGCAAAACCCTATATTAAAGTATAATGTCCTGTGAAACTACATCAATGGAAAAATCTTTATTAAAACTCATTCTACTGTATTTGTCCATGCTTTATTGCATACAATACAAGAAATCCAGATGAAATTGGTATATTATCAATAATATTATTTTCTTTTGAAAGTCCTGATCCAGATTATGAGAATGCAGAGAATATCTTAAATAGGTTAGGCTTACAAGATCATGGTTCAGTGACCCCAACACCTCTAGTCAATATCAACTGTGAATGTCTGATTCACCATTCACTTACAAAGAAACAAGAGAATCTGTATTCCAGTAAACATTTCAGTGATTCAGACTCGGATGATGAGGGTTAGTACTAATTTGCTATTTTGTTTTGTACATGGTTCATTCTAATTTCAGCAAATTTTGTAATGTGATAAAAAATTAAATTCGCTTCAAGTCAATGTTCAACCACACTTATGTCAAAGTATAAAACTAAGAGCCAAGGGTTTGAGGTTTTGAGTTGGAAAGCTTAATTTACCATTTACCAATTTTTTAGTGAGTGAGTGACTGTTGTTGTCGCCTGCGTTATGCAGAGGCGACATATAAAGATCACTATCCGTCGTCTGGCGTCGGCGTCACAAAATAATTTCTGTCACATTTTTCTCAGGAACCACACAGGCCAGCTTCTTGATATTTGGCACAGAGCATCGGTATGGAGAACTGTATCGTGTAAGACAGTTTCGAATATGCCGCATGTCCACTTCCTGTTTGATGGAACTTAGAATATTTTTGATATCGAAAAATTTGTCATAAAATCATTTCTGTCACATTTTTCCCAGGAACCACAGGCCAGCTTCCTGATATATGGCAGAGCATCAGTATGGAGAACTGTATGGCATGTCCACACCCTTTTTGATGGAAGTTAGCTATAGACTATTTTTATTCGCATGATAATATCTCATCCTTCAAATAATTCATCATGTCAGAATAAATTGTAATTTTCATAAACTTCATCAGTCAAACTAACTATATCACAAAATTTAGAATAATATACTTTTTCATCATGATGTTACTTTCAATGATGAAGTAATCTAAAAAAAATAAGTTCGCAGGCGACACATGTCTTCCCTGGAAGACTTACATCTAAGTTTAACACCAACTCAGCAATGTTTCAGCTACATTGTATATCATGCATGGCGAGAACAAGTTAATTTTCAATGAGATGATGATGAGGTCCACTCTGTGCTAGATCAACATGCTTAATTGGATTTTTATAGTACTAACTTACTGAAACAACAGTCACCCAACTCGGACACATTAACCTGATTCAGAGCCAACCAGTCTTTTCTGTTTCTCCCTAATGCTGCGTGCTTAGCAGAGAAACCACAAATACCAATTTTATTGTTTTTGGTTTGACCTGATTTGGACTCAAACCCACGATCTACCGCACTTGAGACGAGCATGCTAACCATTACACCGCCGAGGTCAGTTTTGCTATTCATCTAACATGTATAATAGATCTTTTGTGTATTCCAGATTTGATTCTATTTAGCAAGTTATTTCCCTTACGACAGGCAAAATGGTACCCGGTCTAGCAAGAGCAATTGATGGAAAGGACTACACATTTTGTATTATTTTCTCATAATTTGTCAATACTTGAATCTTTTGAAAAATCAGAGGATAAGAAATTTTCCCAAGTTGTTTCATCATTAAAATTTGGAACAGTTTATGAGAAAAAAGTGTATTTTATTTTCATTGAACTTTGCATGAAAGGGAACCTTTTTGGTTGCCTTTAAGGGAGATAAGTCCTGTAGACGTAAAATTTTAGAATCAATGTCGGAAATGTGCTATTGGTTTATTAGTGCATGAATTGATTTGATACAATATCTATTATGACTAAGTGAGTGAGTGATTGTTGTTTAACTCCAACTCAACAATTTTTCACCTATATCATGGTGAGAACTAGCTGCGAAATGTAGCTCTTTATGGTCCGCCAAAAAAAAAAAGAAAAAAAAAGACCATAAAGAGCTACGGTTCCGCAGCTAGGTGAGAACAGGTTAATTTTTAATGAGATGATGATGAGGTCTGCTTTGTTATAGGCCAACACTACAATAACTAAAGATAATTTGCAATAAGACCACTTAATTATTGTAGGTATTTATTTTAAGTACAGACCAAGTTCAAATAATTATTTTAATACATGTATCGCTCTTCTAAAATTTGTTTTAGATACAAACATTCTCATGTTGTTGAAGATGTTAAATGGACTTCCTAATCGCTTGTCATCAAAAACATCATGTAAAGGGTTCAGCTCCATACTAGATGGATATGTCTGTAGAGAAGCCATTACAGAGGGACAACTGAGTGGTGTAAGTTTATTTCCCTTCTTTATTTAGGAAAAAACATATTTTTATTAAGGTATATATTAATAAATATAGCAGTCTTCGCGTTAACCCACTTGCTCGAAGCTCGGGACAAGTAAAACTGGATTCTCACAAGTAAAAATTGTGAAGGAATTTGTTTTAATAAATACAAAATTTTTCGAAATTTGGCTTTCGGGCAAGAAGGTGAAAAACATTAAAGGAAAACTCCATGGTCTTAACAAGTTAGCGTGAATATTTAAATGACATTAACTAAAAGACATTTGTGTTTTAATGAATGTTAAAAATAATATACCGTAAGGTAGAATTTGGTGATTGAAGTTGCCTGTTGCACCAAACAATGGGGGTCGCCATTTTTCAACACTCTACAATGTGAGAAGACAAGGGACATAATCCATTCTCGGATTATACCTAAAATTAAAGCTCTTCCGAAAGAGCTGTGACGTATTAGTGCCAGTATCGTATATTATATCAGCATTGATCAGTTGCAATTTTATCATTAAAAATTATGTAAATTGTAAAATAACGTTGTATATTTATCTTTTGATATTTACAAAATCATTATGACTTTATGTTAAGCATTTTATTGCACTAACGAAATTAAAAGGGAATATGTGAGAAGAATTTTTTTGTGTAATTACCCTTGTCAACACATCGACCAGTGACCTCGAAAAACAAGGGAAATTATGATAGCATTGGGGACAAAAAAGAAAAAAAAAGCATGTGTACGCATAAAATGAGTTAAAACTGACAGTTATTTAAACTATACGGCCAATCACGTAAAACATGAAATTCTCTAAGATGAAATTGTGCGTAGACCCTCCCCCCTCCCGATACAAATAAACTCATTGTTTTATGAAAATGTAACATTTGATGGGAATATTAAGAACAAAAATTAGAACGATATACGATTATAAACATTGTATTGCAGTTGATCTTATATTAAAACATAACCAAACGGGCACGATGTTGGGAAGAGTCAGATACATGTTATTTATTCAACTAACATGATACGGTCCTGTGACGTCACATGAATAGGTGTCATGGCCGCTTACACTACGACAGGAAATTCCAAATATTCACATTTTTAATTGGGTATGTTAATGTTAATAAAGGTGCTTTTTTAAAAATAATAAGTTATTTATGAATAAAAAGTGATAATGAATTGAATTAAAACAACTTTTCAACTGACTGGAGTATTCCTTTAAGGCAAAGACTTATATATATATACCCTCTGCATTTTACTATATATTTTAATTCGATATAGCGGTCACCTGTTCAATGTGGTCAGCGGTCACCATTTATTAGTAATTTTCAGCGTAAAACCTTTGTATAACGGTAAATTTTATTTTAAAAATGATACCGGAAGTGATTTCGGAAGATCGGTATTTTTCTCAAATGTACCAAATATCCCGAGGTGTTACAATTTATATATACACATATTTAATAAACTAAATAAACAAACACCATGCATTTTGTGAATAGTAAATTACATAAAGGACAGTTTATCCCGGGCGTTATTGGGGATTTTTATACATTACGACGAGAATAGAAATTCACTCACCAAAAATATTTTGTATCTAGTGCATCATGTTAAAATCATCAATATCCGTAAATAGGCCAAGCTTTGAAATTTGACAATAAAGTGAAAGCGATAAATCATTGTGATGTTGGGAAAAGTTATCGGGCTGTGGGCGAGGAGATGGAGGTTGGTCATATCCAGATAATGAACCTTCTTTAAAGAAAACGTGAGATTCTTGACGATTTTGAAAAAGTTACCATGTTCCCAGTTCAACATCGTGTTACTGGAAATTGTACTTTTGTTTATTAGATATCTTTATCTATTTATTTGTATGTTTTATTCAAAACATATCATATTGAGATAATTTCATCAACAATAAATGTAAACCAGAGTAAAATTACGACAGGAACAAAATAACAAGTAAAACATTATTAAAAACATAAGATGTTTATTTACAACTAACGTTCAATATTTTGTCAAAAAATCAAAACCCTTCATATAAAGGTCACCTGTATATAGCGGTCATTTTGTCAGTCTCCCCCAGGAGACCACTATAGACAGGTTTGACTGTATGTATATATATAAACGTCTAAAATGGTTTGTAAAACAACACCAAGTACACAAAACAAAGTGATAAAGAATTAAACACTTCATTGAATGACAAAATTTTCGTCCCACCGAGGAACTTTATCAATGTCTATTTAAATAATATTTAGAACCAAAATTGGTATTCTACAAATAAAAATGAATTTGGCTTTGGAATATTTTGATTTTGAGCATACCTGATGGAGGTTATTCTAGAAACATACCGTGCACACTAAGTATGATGTCTGCGTTTTTATTTCAAAAGAATGGAATTAAACGAAGAATAAATTTGTTCATTGTGCAATATGTTTTTTACAGATTTGGTTATTTTTACAACATTATAATACATTTATGAAAGAGATGACCTTGAAGTTTTTCACCAAATTATGTGCCATGCAAAGTAATGCAGACCTGTTCTTAGCCAACAAAATATTAGATCATCTTCAAACCATTATTACTACACCAAAGAATCAACTGATGTCTATATCTTTACAACTGTTACAAAGAGTAAGTGATCCAAATGTTTGAGTCTTTTATTTTTAACATTGTAAGTTTGTGTGAGCGAGTGATTGCTGTTTAATACGAAGTGAGCAATCTTTTTAGCTATATTATGGTGACAAAAAGATACATTACAATGAGATGATGATGATGATGTCCACATTGTATGAGACAAAAAAAGACCATGACATATGATGTTGGAAATACAGGTCCTGGCTTGGGACAGACAAAAATGTGGCAGGGTTAAACCAGTTAATTGGATCCCTACACCCCCCCCCCTGATAATTGGATCCTCAATGACAGTATATCCCAGTAGTTACAGGGTATTCAGTGTTTTTGCTGGCTCTATTGGGAATTGCCACCTAACCTAAATTGGGAAATTTTATCGACATTTTTATCGACAAAATATGAATTTGAAATTAACTTAGGCAATAATAAACAAAATAACTTTGCAGTAGAATTTATTTCACTCTACAACATCATGTATCTGTCCTTTTCATTTTTGAATTTGTCTACTAATGTGTCAAAAGCTTCCAAATTCATTTGGGTCAATCTTTACCTAAGAAGAGTTTTAATCAAATTCATATATGAAAAGCTCCTTTCCATAGAGGCAGGGATGATATTCATCAAGTAAAGGATGGATGAATTAATGGGATCAGTTTGAAAAAGTTCACAATATTTACACAAATAACCTGATATGATTTAATTCAACTATAATATAACCAGGGAAAACTTTGCTTAGTTTAAGTGAACTAAACCGTCTCATATCCTGCTTAACGAGTGTTGGATGATTTTCATCCAACTCTGAATTGTTATTTGTGCTGTCTGTAATAGAAGATAAAACAAAATAAGAATAGCAACACTATCAGTATCGTCGCTGTGAGTTTGACATTCGACTTCACAAATGCTGATTTCATCATCATTTCCCTTGGGTTTCTTCTTTTTCGTTGTCACAAAAAAAAGAATAAATTGACAGTGTTTGTTTTGCCTCTTTAGGCTTTACACATATGTATATTTATTCAGGTATTATTTACTGTTGTGACACATGTTTATGTCAAAAAAGAACGACAAACGATTGTACAGAAAAAGCTTACAAATGACCGGATATGTAATCGCGTAATATAAAAACCGTTTCCGGCAACGGTTACTAAATCCGGATTTTTACCGACAAGTAACTGCAATCAGTTTGGGAATTATCTGCCTGATTTTGGGAAAAATGGACTCTATTTTTCATTGGGAATGCGGCCGAAATTCGGCAGTAAAATAAGGGGAGCAAAAACCCTGGGTATACATTTGTAAACAAACAATAAATGACTTCCACACATACATCATAAACATTTTTCCATTGAATTAATTCCCTATTGTATGTAGGGGGCCATCGTGGCCGTGATCGTATGGTATTTGGATTTACAACTACCTGTGCTATCAGTGCTTATCACCACTGAAGTTGTGAGTTTGATTCCTGCTCAGGTGAGGTTTAGTCATGACAACATTATGTTATAAAGTTTGTCGGTGACTTGCGGCAGGTCTATGGTTTCTCTGTGTACTCCACTTTTCTCCACCAATAAAACTAACCGCCACAATATGACTGAAATATTGTTGAAAGTGGCATTAAACACCATAACCACCTGTTATATGTTACATATTTGTCTTTTTTCAGATCGTATCACATGATGGACTGATAGAGAGGTGGATAGAACCTATTACCTGTCAATTTGTACCTGTACTTTTAACCTATTTATACAAGGAAGATCTGACACTAGAATCTAAGTATAGTATTTGTTGTGTATTCCGTGAACTGGTAAAATACTCAGAGTTCATAGAGGTCACACAGAAACAGATAATACCTGCTGTATCAATGGTCAAAGATGCTAGTGGCAAATTAAGGGTAATATATAGATTATAGATACAATAGTTAGCCCATGAGTTGTAACACTGATTTTTTATGCTGTTCATTAGGTAGATGTGTCTATACTGAGGTCAGCTGGGACCAAATTTGGTGTCAGGAAAGACATTAACTGTGGAACAGTAGCTTTGATAGATCTTTTATTTTATTTTTTTCTGCAGCTAGTACCTACATTAGACAGTTTAAATTTGAAAATTATTATATTTTGTGACACGCTTGTGTGACAGACTAGATTATAACTTTGACTTCTGACAACAAGCCTAACTACCACTAACTGTCATCACTAAAGTGGGATCACGCCAAGATCTCCACCTAAAGTGTTAAAATTTCCAGATATCTACCCATGACTGCAGGTTTCACATCTTAGTTTGTTATATCTGTCCAAGCTTTCTTCCCCATTAAGTCTAGTAGTCACGATGTAGCAGAAAGATTGATGGAAACTATATGAAAGTGACGTTAAACACCAATAACCCACAGGGGCCATCTTGGTCGTGATCGTATGGTAGTTGGATATACAACTACATATGTAATCAGTGCCTATCGCCACTAAAGTTGTGAATTCGAATCTCGCTGATGGCTAGATGTACTTGATACAACATCATGTGATAAAGTTTGTCAGTGACTTGCGGCAGGTCTGTGATTTTCTCAAGGTACTCCGGTTTCCTTACAATGAATCTGACTGCCACAATATAATTGAAATATTGTTGAAAACGGCATTACATACGCATAACCCTGACTCAGTAACCCACACATTATGACTAAAATGTAACATTTAGTTTATGCAGGGATCTATTTTATTCAAGATTTAGTTAACATACATTTTTTTTAGATTTCATTGTGCTAGGAAGCTTTGAAAAATAATGTGAAAATGAGGACAATTCGGTTGTTTCGAATCATTTCCATTCCGTCAAAATTTTGTTATTTTCGTCTGCCAGATCACGTGATTTCGATGGAACTGCTGGCCCTGAGCTTCCGGTGTCAATGTACACAACAAAAACTCCAATCGATATGTGCCGTTTTAACGTTCGATTCTCAAGTTGAAAATATCTTAACATTTTCTGTAAAAGACAGATATCAATTAAATTATTTTATTTGTATCAAAGACTTCAATGCAGAGACAAATAATTCTTTAAAATTAAATTTGTTTTCTTCCTTTATTTGTGGCTGTCAGCATCATGAAAGGAAAACCATCTGCCTTTATGTATATATTTCGGGTCTAGGACAAAAGCCCCCCATCTTATAATATGTTTGATGTTTACTCCATATCCTTTACATTTACTCCATATCCTTTCATTTTTATTACCAGAAACATTAAAAATTTCATCAATGAAATGAGAAAAGCTGCCCGTTATACACTATTTAAAAAGAAAAATTGAATATTTTAAAATACATTTTCTATTTGACAACTGTTTTCATTTTAATGATGAAATATTGTGTGCATGTTTGGTCATTTTGTTTGTAGGTTTTTTTTGCATTTTCTTTATTTTTATTTGGTATATTTAAAAAATTGTATATATCAAAAGAAATGGAAAACAAAAACAAAAGCATTTATGAGTTAATGTAAGGAAAACATTACATATTATCCTAATTACTATCTTAACAAAATTAATTATGAAAAACAACTCAAAGTTTACTTCTATTGAAATGAAAACAAAAAATTAAATGGTTTCAATTAAATACCTCCTGATTTACTTATTAATTATTATAGTTAAATAAGCAATTATGCACATCATTAAAAGATCAAAACACATTATAACTAATTGATTATACAATTTATTCAAACTTAGACTAAAATATAATTTAAAAAAACAAAATAAATGTATAAATTTTACAATTCCATCCAGTATTTATACATTTTATTATAAGTTCATGAAATTAAATCACAAATTTTACAATTTTAGTATTTATACATATTAGTACAAATAAAAATGTTCATAAAAAAATCCTGCTCCCATATATTTCTTATATAAGACAGATAGTGGAGTACCGAACACCAGTATTTATTCAGCGGTTTCCTTGGCATCTCCATATTACAATTACTTATAATCTACTGCATCTACAACTATGATATGCTGACGTTGTCACAGTAATAGCGTAAACACCGGAAGTCGCCTGCCAATTTGTTCAGACATCAAGACACGAAAAAGACAGAACGTGGTCAGAATTGACATGATTTGAAACAACCGAATTGATTGTTTATTGTGATATGACATAGAAGAACATACTTTCTTTCTTATTTTAGATACTTCCAAAAGTTACAAACAAATGTTATCCACTGTTGCAATGATGCATCACAAAGTTAACAATATGTTAATATTTGACCTTGAACCCATATGTGGTAGTATCCCATTTTTAAGATGATAACATGATTTCATTTCTGATATTGATAATATACTAAGTATGTGTATGAAATATTTCATAAGTTGACAGTGCCAGTGTTATTATTATATACATGGATATAGTTTTATAAGAATTTTTTTGAACCAATTAATGCAATTAATTTAAATTTTGCTTTTAGGAAATATTTACGGAAATATTAACTGGACTGTTAATCCACACAGACTACCTGCCTCCCGACATAGTAGACAGTGGAATAGTACCATCCACTGTTAGTATGCTAAGAGATGGTCCATGGTAAATAATTTTTTAGCTCACCTGACTCAAACTTTTACATTTTAATCATATTCTCGGAAACCACTGAGCCGTTAGGAAGGAAATTTTGTAGGAAGGTTACATCCCTTGTGGTAGATGGAACTGTCGACTGTACATTTTGTATTTATCAATGATTTGTAAATTTTCTCTTTGATTTTTACACACAATAATATTTATCTACAACGATAGGATCGTCGATTTCTATGTATTTCTAATGATATTATAAGTTATTTACGTTTCTATCCGTAGATATGTAGATTTTAACACCCTAAAGCCAAGTACATCCTGAGCCACAGGAGAATGGTGTACAGGCTACTGAAGGGTGTTAAAATATCCATATCTACAGATAGGAACATAAAAAACGAATTTATCTCCGGTTATAGTAAAAATTAAGACATTTTTAACACTGGGGGACCATGTTAAAAAGGGATGCTTTCTTTGTTGTGGGATAAAATTAGTAAAAAATATGAAAGTTTCTAGTGTTTTTCACCTTGTGTGGTGTACTACCTTTGGTGTAACCGACAGTTCATCGAAATAAAAAAAATTTGCGCGCAACGTCACAAGCTTTAATGTCATAAATATTTAGCTTAATCCTTTCCAGCAAAAAAGAAGACGTCACATTTATGTGGCCTGATGCTGTCCAAAATGTCTTATTTTTTATTGTAATTGGAGATAAATTCGTTATTTATCTTCTCTCCATAGATATCCCAGAGGAAATGGCTAGTTATACCTTCTAATATGGCCTAGCAACATGTGGGAATATGGGTTTTAACCAATCAAAAGTTGTTATATTTTATTATTGGCATACAATTTATAATAATTTAAATAACAGAAATTAAAAGGGTATTTTTTTACATCACAAGATTAAGAGGTTCTTCGTATTTTTTTTCTAGGTTTTTTTCAGACTTTTGAAGAAACAGGTATTACACATTACACTTGCCTTTTTATATCTAATATTGGTGATTATTCACTTTTTAGCTCACCTGACCCAAAGGGTCATGTGAACTTTTGTCATCACTTTGTGTCCGTCGTCGTTGTCCGCATCTGTAAACTTTTCATACTTTCATCTTCTTCTTTGAAACTACTGAACAGATTTGGACCAAACTTGGCAGAAATGCTCATTGGGAGGTCCTCTACCAAATTTATTATTTTGGTTTAGAATTGAAAACCAACATGGCCGCCAGGGCCAATAATGTGTTCTGATTGGTTGAAAGTTTGAAAATCTTCTTGTCAGAAACTACTCAACCGATGGAATTGTAACATTATAGAAATGGTGACTGGATGGTCCTCTACTAAATTTGTTATTTTTGTGCCGATCGCATATCCAAGATGGCCGCCATGACTTGACTTAGTTTTAACATAGGACCCTATGGGAAAAA
>MJUT01062498.1:689201-700880 GCA_002080005.1 Gigantidas platifrons | reverse complement strand
AAAAAATGTTTTAAAATCTTCTCCTCTGAAACCAGTAAACCAATATAGCAAACATGTCATCGATGGTCCTTCGGTGGTCAACTTCCAAAATTGTGTTCAGTGACCCCAATCTCGGTCCAAAATGGCCGCCGTCAGCGGCCAATAGTTTTAACATAGGACCCAAGGGGAAAATTTTTAAAAGTCTTCTCCTCTGAAACCAGTCGGCCAATTTAAAGCAAACATGGCATGGATGTTCCTTGGGTAGTATATACTTTCAAAATTGTGTCCGGTGACCACAACCTTCATCCAAGATGGCTGCCATGAGCAGACATAGTTTTAACATAGAACCCTATGGGATTTGAATAGTAACTTAGATGTATTCGGTATGCAGACATTCTTAAGAGGACTTATTTATATCAGGTGAGCAATACAGGCTCACCTGAACCTCTAGTTTATTTTACTCACCTGACCAAAACGTCAGTTGAGCTATATTGTCATCAATTGGTGTCTGTCATCATCTTTAGGGAAACTACTTTTGAAATTATGTCAGATGATCCTGCCAGTCTGAACTCCATCCAAGATGGCTGCTATTACCAAAAATTGAAATGTCTTCAAATGACCAAAACTGCTACAAACAATATGTTAGATTTTAAATTAAATTGACCTAAAATTTAAACTGTAGCTTTAATTTTTATGCTAATGAGTTATTTAATATATTTCAATTTTTTTCTGTGAAATTTGTAATTTTGCCAAGTTTTGCTGAACATACAAATTAGGCCTTATATAATAAATTTTTATTTTTCTCAGAAACTAGAAACATGACTGAAACCAAACTATTTATTATTAATGAGTTGATGGTCCCTTACAATATTTTATCTTTATGTGGATCGAAAATCCAAGATGGCCACCACTGCAGGACATAGTTTTAAAATAGAACGCTAAGGGAAAATATTATAAAACTATTATCTGAAACCACTGAACTATTTGAAAGAAAACCTCACGGGATTGTTCACTGGATGATCTTCTACAAAACATTTGTTTTTTGTATTACTTTGAAATCCAACATTGCCACTACCTCAGTTTTAATTTCAAACTTGACTTGATTCTTGGTTTAAACCAAGCTTTATATGAATAATCATTGGATGGTCATTTACAAAATTTTTATTTTTTTTTGTGTTGATCAGAAATTAAAGATGGTTAACATCACATGATCTGTTTTAGCCAATGAACCTATATATGTCAATATGAATAACAACCTTATAAGAAACTACAAACTCGTTTGAACCCAAGCGGTGCATAAATAAACATGAAAATGGTATAGGCCCAGGTGAGCCTCTGTTTAAATTTCAACTAATAGCATGAAAAGCATTTTGAGAGGATCATTCTATTTTGCATGGAAATTCTTAATAATATTTTTTGCATGTTTGCCGGAAAGTTTTTTTTCTCATATTGTGCAATTATGTTGTAAGTTGTATAATACCATGTTTAGAGAAATTTCAATGCACGGTACAATATATGACATTCAGTGTACATGGAATAAATAGTTAGAGCCTTGTCTTTTTTGTATGCATTTCAGTGTCATCCATAACAAATTTTCAGATACTAATAACACAGGGTAAATTGAGACTAGTTCCTTCATTCTTATCGTAATTGTTTTGTTGTAGGAGGATGTATACAGTGTACAAGTTTACATGCACTGGTAATCTTACTAAAGGACATGTGTGCAGTAATTTAGGATTTTTAAAATTGGTATTTGTAGCTTCTCTGTTAATCACATTGCATATAAAATAAAAACAAAAGCTGGTTTGCCGCAATCAGGATATTGTGTTTGAGTGCGGCAATATGTCTATGTGCAGACTGCTGTTTCAGTGAGCTAGTAACTTGTTCTTGCAATGATACAGTTGAAAAATAGCTCACTTGGTGTAAAGCAACAAACACTCGCTCACTCACTCGAACTCAAGTAAGTGATTTTCTTGGATATCTAGAAGTACATTTAGTCTGTCCATGCGTTATCATGAATGATTGAATTTCTCTGCTATTTTGATTTAAAATGATCTACAGTCTCTTCACCATCATCACAACAATTTTCGCCAGCAGCTGCAAAAATGGCTTCTCTTAAGCAATAATATATAATAATGTACTACTTACACAGTTAAAAAAGGTAAGCTTTTCAATTATGAGCAGATGTATATAGACATCTTTATGAATGTGTTAATTTTTGTGAGCAGAATAGGCATGTTTATTAGTTTAATTACACATTCAAGGCTTTTGTTTAATTTCAGTGGGACTCAAGTACAGGCTTTGAAACTTTTGAGCGGATTAACAGAGACAGAATCAGGAATTCCTTCAGTAATAGACAATACATATGCTGTTCCTTATATTGTCTGTTGTATAAAGGAATCTAAATGCAGGTTAGTTAAAATAGGAGTTGCTTCCCTTTGCCTAGCTGGATTGAGTTTAATGTTAATTTGTCTTTACAAACTTGCCAGTGTTCATGATTTATGCTTGGACTGCATGATTTTGACCTTCTGTTCCAATCACATAATTATGATCAAGTATATGAAAAATACAATTTGACAAGATTGTTGTAAAAATTGTCTTAAAAATAAAAAAAATGAAAATTTTATTATACAATTTCTGACTGTGTACAGGTAAACACTTTGAATATGTATGAATTTACATGGACACAAATCTCATTCTTGCTATTTGATTATGATTGCATTTATGACAGGTTGATTAACTCTAATTCGACCAGGAAAAATATAGTACATGAAAACAAAATAAGTTATTCTGTCCAGGTAGAATTTGTGAATAAATTGAACTCTAGTCGGGTAATTAAGTACACTGTAATCTGAACTCAATCCATCATTGGTAACATGCAACTGATCATGCTCCAATTACTCTCCACTTGTGGGTTAACTGGTAGAGAAATTCTCATAGTCATATGGTAGTTTTAAAACACTTTGAAAGGTTCCAACAACTGTCTTTATAGCCAATGAAGTCATATCTTTTTAATGAAGAAAGGAATTCCTTGCAAATTATGGGAGACTACATTTTTACCCCAAAGAAGGAGATTGACAATATCAAATCATGATTTTGATTGGGAGCATAACAATGGATTCACTCAAGCAATCAAATATAAATAATATGAAGGTTGGTTGATTGGTGTTCAATGCCAACTTTAACAATATTTCAGCTATTTCGCAAAAAAATATGACAGAAAATAGTGTTCATACAATTTGAAATATTTTAAGTTTTTTTTTTACTTTAGAAAAGTCAAAAGAGAGGCAGTACAAACTTTGTGCCATGTAACAAGATCTAGAAGGTTGGGATTATGTAAAGAATTCATGGTTCAGACAGCAAGTTACCTTAATCCTACAGACAGTCATAGCTATTCACAGTTACTTAGAAGTAGCAGTTCTCTTGGGAATAGGGTAAAATCTCCAAGCAGAGGAAGGCATGTAGAGAAGGACAGTGTATTATGGAAGGGACTTCATCGTCTTGTTAAAACTGTTGGGAAACTTATTGTCAAAGAAAGTAAGATATTAGTAAAACATATCATTCTGAATCCTGCTGTAGGGAAACTTATTGTCAAAGAAAGTAAGATATTAGTAAAACATATCATTCTGAATCCTGCTGTAGGGAAACTTATTGTCAAAGAAAGTAAGATATTAGTAAAACATATCATTCTGAATCCTGCAGATGTAAAGTTTATTGCACAAATTGTCTAATATTTAATAAAAGAGATTAGTTTGAGACTGCTGTAGGGAAACTTATTGTCAAAGAAAGTAAGATATTAGTAAAACATATCATTCTGAATCCTGCTGTAGGGAAACTTATTGTCAAAGAAAGTAAGATATTAGTAAAACATATCATTCTGAATCCTGCTGTAGGGAAACTTATTGTCAAAGAAAGTAAGATATTAGTCAAACATATCATTCTGAATCCTGCACATGTAAAGTTTAATGCACAAATTGTCTAATATTTAATAGAAAGAGATTGGTTTGAGAAATTGGATTTTTTGGCTTGCATAGTTAGAATTATTTTTTGGGGGGAATCATTGATAGTAAGTTGATAATTAAAATGCAGTATACACTAATAGATGTGTACACAGTGTTTTTATGTCCCTGTTGAGCAACATAACCCTAACCCCTAACTATTTAATACTACATTGAGTTTTCATAATTAGGAGAAAACCAATTTAAATGGTGATGGTAAAAAATTCTACCAATATCAATAAAGCAGACAACTACTTCTCACCTCAAGTAATGAGCCAAATGAAATCCAGGCCTAACTCTCATAAAACTTTCATGTACGAGTTTCATACTCAATATCCGAAAAACATCTAATCAGAATGTAGTATCCAATAAATACAGCATTCTGATTGGACGATTTTGGAGTATGAATATGAAACTTGCACTCAAATGTTTGATGATCATGAGGCCAGGTCCTTGAATGGGACGGGAACAAAAATGTGGCAGAGTTAAACCGTTTATAGTGATTCCAATCTTAAATACTGATTTTGTTTGGTTTTGTTGATTCCTGAAAAGAATTAAACTTTAATATGAATATAGGCAATAATAAGTAAATATATTTGCATGGGGTTTGCATCTAAACATATACTGTGGTTTCATTTATTTACTTTTCATTGGTCTCAGTTATCAGGAATTAGCAGAAACTGAGGTGCTCGTTAACATTTGAATTCATAATCGTAAATGACTTCTCTTTTGATTGATGTCTTTCCTTTATGCACTAAATTTCCATGGTTGATTGAACCAACGAAAACTGTGAAAAATTGGTATTCAATGAATAAAATAAAATTCACAGTACTTGCTCAATCACAGAAGTCATATTCTTTATATACAAGTATTTTTGATGAGGTATGTAAGTTTTTTTTTATTTTGTTAAAAGTTTTAACAAGCACAGCAAACAGTATTTTCAATACTTTGATTTTGTTTTTTACAGGTTTAGCAGAAACTAACAAGGCTGGTAAAGTCACATCGGTTGGTTATAAACCTTGTATAGACATGTGTCAAGTCAGAGTTGTCACCCTTACCAGATGTGTTCTGTTTCTCCAGAATGTTTGTTTATGGCCAACTGGGAAGAACAAGCAAGATATCAGCAATATGGATCTGAAACATTTCACTGACTCAGATCAGCAAAGGTAATTATTGAAATAACAATATGAACCAAATTAATGAGAATGGTATACTGGAGAAGAAATACAGGCAAACCTGCCGATACAGTCACCTGTATTAAACGGCCACCTTTTCTTTGTCCCACAGATGACTTCTTAATATGCAATCAAACCTGTCCATGTGGTCACCTCTATGAAGCAGTCACCTGTATTAAAAGGTCACCTTTTTCTTGACCTGTCATATAAATTTTCATATGAATTGAACCTGTTTTAAGAGGTCACATGTCTTATAAGGTCACTTTTTCGTTGTCCAAAAGGTGACCTCTTAATACATGTTCGACTGTATTAACTTCTTACTTTGAGGAGTCCAATTATTCAAGAAATCCAATAATCAGTATGAAAAGACTTTATAGATACAAATAGCCTAGAGAACATTTCTTTGTAGGCATCTATATTTTTGGTTGCATCAGACTGCAATTTGAAACACATTACAGAATTCAGATTTACAAAGTATTGGTGCAATTACTTGTCAGTAATTGATGTTATTTAGGTGTGATTACAACTGGAAATACAAATTTCATAGTCAAATTCTGTATATGTAATATTTGAGATGCAAAATTTTATGCAATGTTTGTGCAAGAAAATTTATGCCTACAAATAACTGATTTCTATTTTGAATAAAACTGTGGCAATTGCAAATATCTGTACCACCATAAAAGACAAAATTGAAACTTGTGTGAAAATTAATGTCAGCAGATATTTATATACATTGCATAAATAGTGCAGCATGTAAGAAATTGCAAATGTAATGCATGTACATAGTGCATTTTCTTTTTCAGAATGAAATTATCAAAATTGAATCGAAATCTTGCACAGAGAGTATGGGATACTGCTGGGATAACAATTATTCAACTTCTCGCTGCATTCAGTGAAAAATTAACCAGTGTTCAACATACAGCTAAACAGTATCAAGAGGGCAAAGGAAATCCATGTACTCATCATGGTGAAGAAGAAACTACTTCTAGGCCATCTGTCAGTCAAGAGGTCATAAACAAAATGGTGGACAAAAAAGGAATTGTTGACTTATCGTGCATTTTTGAGAAGGAAGAGTTAGATCTCGTCAAGTCTCTTTTAGAACTTATTTTATGTATCTCTTTGTGTTCATGTAAAGACTTCCAAGATTTGACACCAAAGAAACAAAAATCCCTTCATCATATCACAAAGCAAGGACGAGGAACGAGGTCAGACACCTCCATGGGTCGACCACCATTACCAAAGAAATTGACAAGGCCATCCAGTGCTCATCAAAATAGACCACAATCCCCGCTGAAAGATGTTAGGCAGTCTTCTTGTTGGGTAAAGGAGAACCCTCACCTAACAACTACCTTAGACAGGTTTGTTAAGATAAGTAAGAGGGTGTTTTCTAATGTAATTTAAGGTCTGGGGCAGGTTTATGGTGTTTAATGCCACATTCAACAATATTTCAGTTATATCTTGGCTGTCAGTTTTATTGGTGGAGAAAACCAGAGTACCAGGAGAAAACCACAGACCTGTCGCAAGCCAGACAAACTTTATCACAAAATTCATATCCTGTTGTATCGAGTACACCTCACATGACCAGAGTTCAAACTCACAACTTCAGTGGTGATGAGCATTGATTACATAGGTAGTTGTAAGTCCAACTACCATACGATCACGACCGGGCAGTCAATCGGGCAACAACAAAATAGGTATTACAATTCTTATAATATCATGACATTACACAGTGCTAATTTTACATTCATTAAATCAGTTCTTTTTTTGGTACATTACAGAGCATCAACATGTCATGAGAGTCCTCCTAAATCAGATGTTGGTCATTTTCATGAAGAATTAATGAAAAAGGAGGCAGCTACAGAAAGACGAATTATTAGGAAGTGTTTGTATGAGGCTGATGCTATAAAGATTGTAGGGGCATTCCTACAGTGTTCACAAACTGATCTTCAGGTAATTATTGCAGACATTTTTGCCACCATCACATTATTACAGTTTTTTTGGTGGGGGTTGTGTTACTCATTTTTCTTGTTTTCTGTGTTGTGTTGTGTTTTTTGTTTTGTTTGTCTTCGTTCTGTGTCTTGTATCCAATGTTGGCTGTGTCTCTGGATTGTCCACCCTTGATTACCTCTTCAGTTTTCTGAAATTCTCTAATGTTTATTTAAGAAATAAATCATGGAAGCCAGAATGTGTTGGGAGTTTTAACATGGGTTGGCAGATATAAGTATTTTATCCCGAGCCAGAGGCGAGGGATAAAATTTACTAATATCAGCCAACCCATATTAAAGCTCAAAGCACATTCTGGCTTCCATGATTTATTTCGATTCTGATATGTCTAAGAGTACAAAGAAGGTAGTATACTTTGATTGGAAGACGGTAATTTATATTTATGTTTGCGGAAAAAGTCACACACAATTTATGCTGCCACATTCACCAGGGCATGTGCAAATGAGATTATACCATCGATAAATCACTCGTTTGTCTACAAAGCGAAAGAAGGACGTCATGTTAGAATTGCTATTAAAACATTATTTATGATATGATTGAGTTCAAGACTATTGCTAATTGCTAATACTTCAAAAAGTAATTAAAGAAAATTTGAAAATGATAAATACCCATTACATACATAGTGTGGTGGTACAAGACTTTGTATCAGGTCGAGCCTGTTGTGTGAACCAGGATCACTACGAGTCGCGATAGCGACGAGTTGTGATGCGGTTAGTTCACGCAACAGGCAAGACCTAATATAAAGTCTTGTACAAACACACTAAGTATGTAATAAGTTTATCTAGCATTTCAATAAAAATGAATTTTAAACAAATAACATGGGTTAAAGTAAAATTTATACAATATTCTGAGGGAGACTACATTTCGTGCATGACGTCGCGTTATTTTGTCGTTCATTCAATGGTGCCACGTTACTGTGTTTTCTCTCACATTCCAATGATATGACGTCATGACTAAGTAGTTCGGCAGAGAACGTCCCGTGCAACGTCGCGCCATTCTTTTATCACCACAGTGTGGTGATACAACATCTTGTATCAGACGCTTTGTATCAGACAGGCGACTTTCGTAAATTTCAAAGGAAAACGTACATAAAGTTAGATAAAACTAAATTATTTGTATATTTGAAGAGACAGTGCTGCTTAACAAAGTATATGTAAAAGCCCATTCAAAATATTAGGAGTCATTTTTATAGCAATAAATATGCTACTATAATAAATTTAGATACAGCTTGCTTGTAGTGTCTGTAACCGGAAATGATACTAATAATTTGACAAATGGGCCCATCCACAACAATTAACCTTACAATTATCCGTAATCACATTTTTCTGATTCTATATTATGCAGTCTTTGTGCACTTACGTATTATAGTGTGAGCTTCTCGTTTTGAGTTTGGTGTACTCATTTTAGTTATGCTAAAATTAATTCTATAAAAACAATATGCTTTTTCTGTTATTTAAAATTACAGTGGAACTACATATATATATGTGTGTCTTTAAGTAATTATTTGACTGCATTCAAATGTAACCAAATTTCACGATATTAATGTTTCACAAAATTATGTAGTGTGATTGTGTACATGTAAGAATTTCCTTTAAAAATAAATGTTTTATTGTACAACAAAATTATGTATTGTGATTGTGTACATGTAAGAATTTTCTTTAAAAATAAATGTTTTATTGTACAACAAACTCTTTCTTGCAGATTTTATCCTGCCAAGTTTTACGATGTTGTGTTCAGCCATTAGAAGAAAAGATTTACCCACAAGCCTCTCCTTCACCACAAAAGCAAAGAATAAGGTAATTAACATGTAATCATCATTGGTCATATTTTATCTAAGCATGTTTTTAAATGTTTTGCATAACTGGTTTATGACAGTAGTTTTAACCTTTGTCAATTGTCTGCAGTCTGACATACATGTAGTCTTCAACTTGCTGTCAGAAGGGAGTCAGTATTTGGTAGAAGTAAAAAAGTAGAAGAAATTTTTTTTTATTATATCTTAATTATCTTTCAATACTTTTGGATGTTACATGTATTTCTATGACTAAATTTTAAAAATAATAATTACATGTATGTGACATTTAATACAGTTACATGGTAACAAGATATGGGTGACATTATAATAGTTCAAACAGTCCCAATGAAGCAGGGTATGCAAGCTGAGATAGACATGTGGAAATGGAATAAATACAGATTGATGTATATAAGAATAATGCCAATTAAAAAAACTGAAAACAATTATAAACAATTCAACCCCAAATTACTGAAGATATTATTAATTTCATACTTAGATAACAGGTGTTTGATTCAGCTTTATAGTACAGGCTTATATTAAATCTGTAATTCTTATTCTTAAAATTCTTAAAATCAAATAGTGTTTTATGATCAAGTAGAAATTGTTATTTTGAAAACAGTGTTGCAGATGTTTCATGTTTCCCCTAAATTTAGATGTATGTAATGTAAAGGTAATATTTTATGACTGTTTTTAGGCTTACAATACCATCATTTTAACTTTCTACACTATTATTATTCAGACCACAATCTGCAGTAGGTTCCAAAGAAGCTGATCATAAAATAAAGATAGCATTCCACTATATGTCACCAGAGATAGCAGGTCTGATCAGAGATGCCTTAGGACCAGATTTTGACGAGGTTGCCCGATATCAGGAAGATCCTGTTAAAGTCGAGGAAACTCAGATAACTGATTCTGAGGCTGTGGATAGACTAAATACATGTAAGTAATGTTCATTAGGGAAAAAAGACCTAAAAAAAATACCCAACTATCCGAACAGGTCCAAAATCTAATCGGAAAATCAGAAATAGGTGCAAAATTAATACCCCTAACACATATATACATGACCTCTCACTTTCCTGGCTTGGTACAGGCACTTCAATTAAAAATAATGGGGTTAAACTACATGTAGTTTTATGGACTCAAACATGCGGTCGTGCAAGTGTTTTCCACATGCTAGTAAAATGCTGACCTTCACATTTAAATGGGTGAGGAATGTTTTTGTGAAGAATGCTGAATGCTAATCTTGAACTTTATGCATAATATATTTATTATTTGTGATATCGAAGTTGTCAATTGTTTGATATTCGTTCTTAATAAGACCTAATGTCTTTAACCACATTTAGTAAATAGAGAAACAATGATATACTATTATTTTTACTTCAAAATACATTCTAACCTGTATATATGATAATGGCCACTCAAGGGTACCTGAAAAGGTGGTGTTTATGAGCAGATTCCCTCTATATACAGGGTAAAATTATATGCACTATTCATTAATGGAAAAAATGAGACTGGCAATTATAGATATAGAAGTGCCCTTTAAGGTAGGTTTGACTTTATAAAAACAAAAGACAACTTGCTGAATTTAGTAATATATACAAATGTAATACAACTACATGTAATCTACATCCTCAATTATATGACACAAATATTTCACAAGTGACAGAACAGTATAATAACTCACAATTACTTTTAGTGTGTGAATGAGTTATAGAAGTAGCATATTCAGTCACCAGAGTCGGTGAAATGTTTTTGAATTTATAATTTCGTGTTGTTTTGTTAATTGAAAAAAGTTCAATTCAGTAAGAAACCTTATAATGTCATTTGCAATATATCAAGATTTTGCAATTGTGATAACATTGAAAAGAATACTAACTGTGTGGTCACAATAGTGAGTTCTTATTTCATGTATGAAATATCAGATTTATTTCACTGAGAATTTTATTTTACAATATTCAAAATTGAATTTTAGATTTGTTGAATATTATACATGCATGTGTATATTTTCATTGACAGATATGAAATCAAAAGAACCAGTAATAAGTCAATCAAAAAGTACACCTAGTCCCAAACCTGTCATCAACATATCTAGACCAATCGCTAGTCAGTGTAGGGAGTGTCTACTAAAAGAAGGAGGAGTCAGCATAGTGAATGGCATTTTTTCTAAATCAAAAGAATTCAGGAAATATAGTGTGTTACTCATTCAGGATCTGGTCCACTTTGGAGATGTAAGTTTGAAAACAATGAGAAAATTAAACAATAATGGTTGATGATCTCACCAATCATAATGCATGAAAAGTTTGAAAATATCAAGAGGTGTTTTCAGAAGATGTAAATTTAGGAAGAACAAGACAATGCAATGTCCAAAAGAAAATTGACAAAAAGACAAACAATGGTCCACAAAATGCTACACAGAAAACTAAAGATTGAGCATCATGAACCCTACTTAAAATCCAATCTAATCAAAATCATACCTTTCACTTGCTTCCCTTTACAGATATGTCGCTGCATGAGATATCTGAGGAAGCCTCATTACAGCATACCTGTTAACCCTACCGCATTTCGCGGGAGACTCCCGCTTTTGAGCTTGGCCTCCCGCAAAGAATGTGCCTCCCGCGTGGGAGACTAAAAACTCCCGCTTTGAAATACTTCTCCCACATTATCTCCCGCGACCATAAATTTGATTAAAATCGAAAAGTTGGACGCCATTTTTGTTGTTTTTATCAGCTGG
>MJUT01062498.1:648339-682542 GCA_002080005.1 Gigantidas platifrons | reverse complement strand
CACAAATATCTTCTCTGAAAATACAGGGTCACTGGAAAACAACCATTGCACAAATATCTTCTCTGAAAATACAGGGTCACTGGAAAACAACCATTGCACAAATATCTTCTCTGAAAATACAGGGTCACTGGAAAACAACCATTGCACAAATATCTTTGATTGGAACTCGTCAAAATTTATTTTCTGGTTTCAAAAATTACCACGACAACCAGAACCAATTATGTAATTATTGCAATATTAGCTGAGACTCACAACTCTATTGTCCAAACCTACTAAGTGGTTTGAAATTGCTTAATGGGTTAATTATTATGTGGTGGTTTTGATTGGTTTGTTTGGGTTTTTTAGCCAAAAGAAATCGAAGAAGGCCACCATAGCAGGACATAATTTAATTAATATGGGAAAATAGGAAAATTAATCACAGCATTTTATCAGATTATAGACGCAGATGCTCATCTTGTTACATATTCTTATTTTATTAGGTTTGATAATCATACAGATGCTTGTATCTAGTGATGAGAGAATAAAACAAGTATTTAATAGATATGGTGGAACACGACTCTTAACGACAATGGCAGGGTTAACTACAGGGTTACTTAGGGAGGAGGTCGCTAAGACGTTACACACTGTCTCAAATATTAAAGGTAATTAACAATGGCAGGGTTCATCACAGGGCTACTAAGGGAGGAAGTGACTTTACACACTGTCTCAAATATTAAAGGTAACTTTAAAAGTGACAAGGTTCACCTAACAATGGCAGGGTTCACCACAGGGTTACTACAGGAGGAGGTCGCCAAGACATTACTCACGGTCTCAAATATTAAAGGTAATTAACAGTGGCAAGGTTCACCACAGGGGTACTAAGGGAGGAGGTCGCTAAGACGTTACACACGGTCTCAAATATTAAAGGTAATTAACAGTGGTAAGGTTCACCACAGGATTACTAAGGGAGGATATCGCTAAGACGTTACACACGGTCTCATATATTAAAGGTACCGTATTTTACGGACGATAGGTCGATATTTTTTTCCCTCAACACGCTGGCTTCGACATATCGTCCACATCGACCTATACAAGGATGAAGTTGAAAAATCTGGAATCCCTAAAAAAAAATCTCGATAAAAATGACAATTTTGTTGACAGTATACCTTTATTTTGCTGTAGGTTTTTTCCTGAATAAGAAGACTGAAATTATCGATGTTCTTGGTGTTATTTTTTTTTTAATTAAAGCAATAAAAATATACTAACACTAACAGGGGGTGCAATTCCGGGAATAAAATGTTCAACATCCGAAAAAAAAAAATATATTCAATGATCGAAAAATGAAGTGTTAACGAAAATCAGTTCAATATTGTATTGTATAATAAAAAATTATATACTATAAAAAATGTATGTTGTTGAAAAAAAAATCACAGGGTGGATCGTTTATAAAATTATTATCACAAAATATCTAAATATAGCTATAGGCCTATAGCTTTCCATCAAACACGAGGGGTACCGAACACGAGCATGCGCACGAGGTTGTAGTAAAACAATATACATGTGGTGAACAAGCTTTTTATACTAAATGTACTGGAAAATAATTATCGATTTCGTTAAACTATAATGTTCTACACTTGAATTGGTCAATTAGGAACAAATAAAATAATCACCATGAGATAATCCAACACAGGTGAACCTCTGTCGGCACTTATCCTGATCAGCTGATTGAAAATTTACTGGACCGAGACAATCACATAAATTGTGTACTAATAATTGAACACAGTTTAAAGGTGTGTCAATAAAACTGCACAAGGTGATACATTGTTTTGACAGCTTAATTATTTTATTGTATGAACATCCGTTTACCATCTATTGTGACACCCACAGATGGCCTGATTTGAATGTCGTCAATGTCTGGGTTTATAAACCGGACTCGTCATAAAAAAACACACAAACATAAGTTTAAAAACAAAGTTTTATTTAATTTAACTTTCATAATTATTTCTTTTATGACACATAAGAATAGTATTCTTGAATTAATACTTGCTTATACTTACCGAAGAACGTTATAGGACAAATGTTTACCGATGTAAAAAAAAAAAAAAAAAACCCGTTCGATGTGACGATATTTACCCAAGTTGTCATCGGCATCCTCGACCTATGGAATGCTTCGACCTATCTTAGTATTCCCCAAAAAATTTAGCCGAAAAGCAGCAATTCGACCTATCGTCCCCATCGACCTATAGTCCGTAAAATACGGTAATTAACAGAGCAGGGTTCACCACAGGGTTACTAAGGGAGGAGGTCACTAAGACTTTACACACTGTCTCAAATATTAAAGGTAACTTTAAAGGTTCACCTCAAGATAACTGTTAGAGGAGGTTGTTAAGAAATAATACTACGTCTGATGACCACAGGCCGGGTTATTTTTTTAATCAAGCTACTAGTAGCCCCTGTCTGTATGTTATCCTAGTTTCAAAAATGGATGAAGAAATAAATTATTTTAAATTTTGGAGACAGTCTTTGGAACTTTGTACACGGTCTCAACTAATAAAAGTTAATAGCAATCTTAGATAACTTATAGAAGATGTTAATGAGACTTTACAGATTACATATCTTAATGAATAAAGGTACAGCTGTTGTCAGTCTTTTAGATGCATCATGTAATTAGATGCACACGATTATTTGTTCCTTCATAAACAAAAATTGTCTGCTAACCTAAGAAAAAACTATGTCTACAATAAAAATGCACAGATATCAAACTACTTTATTGAAATGAACTATACTTGGTAATGATTTGGGTCAGTGCCAACTACACATAATCTACAATTGTTTAGCTGATTTGCATTAACCGGAAGATACCTTTATTGGCCTTTATTACATACTTAGTTAAAATAAAGGCATTTTTGTATGACCAATATGACCGGAAGTAAACTGTCCAAATTTTCACACCCCGGAAAAATAACCAGTTATTAGGTGCCCCTCGTGCGTTTCAGACAAAATAAACAACTTCTGGTGTTTACGTCTACAGATGTCGGAAGTATATAATAAATAGTTTAATACATGGGCATTTCCATATTGGCCTGGTTATCATCCCTCGACCCATATTGGCCCTCGACTTCGTCTCAGACCAATATGGGTGTCTCGGTTCGTCTCAGACCAATATGGGTGTCTCGAGATGATAACCAGACCAATATGGAAATGACCATGTATTAATCTGTATTTATCATCTGCACCATAAAAGGCTGACAAAATTTCTGTAGTTGAAAGTGGTGGGTGGGGGTAAGATCTATTAAATGCCCCCAAAATATACCTGAATGCTGATCGATTTTAATAAAATAAGTACAGACAGGGTTAGATATCACACTTTTCCCATGCAAAATATTAAACATATATGTTTACAAATTATGCAACTATCAATAACAGAATCCTTAGATGCATCTAAAAGGCAGACAACATTGTGTTTATTTTACAGTTGGGGATATGATATCTGTCACTATTTGATTTCAGGTCCAACAACAAAGAGACCTGTTAGACCAATGTCTGCACCACTTACTGGCACAAGAACAAGATCACAGTCTTCTCCTGATGTCTGGGATGATGTAAGTATATGTTTAATAAATAATAGAAATGTCAAGGATAAAAAATCATACGAAGTTGTATAAATATTTGATCATAACATCATAGATAAATATAATGTATTGGGTTGGTTTTATGGTGTTTAATGCCACTTTCAATAATATTTCAGGTACAGTCAAACCTACCCATAATGTCACCTGTATTAATAGGTGACCTCTTAATACAGGTTTGACTGTATATCGTGGCGTTTTATATATTGGGTGAGAGGATGGTGGGCTTTGGGATGTACAACTGGCAAATATTGTAACTATGTTAATTTTTAATTGTTATGTCTAAGAAAAAGAATGAAATTGACATTTACACAAATTTCTGTAAATTAATTACTACTGAGAAATATAATTTAAGTTCAGATACAAATACCATACAGTGAAACCTATCTAAAACCAATGTTCTTGGGACCAGCTTTATTGTTGCATTTTCGTCATGATATTATATAGCTGAACATTTTTTTTGTCTAGACGTTAATCAACAATCACCCACTCAAACATAAATTCTGAAAGGAAAGTTTTCCAATAAACATAACAATATCAGATCTGGATTTCCTATCACCATTACAGTTCTGCATTTATGCATGCTAGTGTGAGATATAATAAAGATTGTCTATGACTTGTGGCAGGTCAAAGGTTACCACCGGTTTTATCCTCCAATAAAACTGACTTGTCACAATAAAACTGAAATATAGTTAAAAGTATAGATATAGAACCATAACTCTAACTAAAAAAAACTCTGTATAAACTTTTAAGCCACCTTTATTTTTTACATTTGCCAGGATGTTGTTTTTTTTTCTCCAGTTATTTAACAGATTTCAGCTATTTTCCTCGAAATTGTTTTCCAAAAGTTGCAGGACACAATTTGATATTTTGAGAGGTGGTGTAGATGGTTTCAGCTATTTTCAGTAATTTTATTTTCTAACCTGAATTTGAATTTTTTTAATTGTAGATTCAGGGTAGATGGAAAGCTGAAGACAAAGTGTGTGAACTTCTTAGAAGTTGGAAGAAATAAGACAAAGTCTTTATACCAGTACTTGATGTAAAATAGAAAATATTCAATTCTGTCTCATTTTTAATAATTTAAAATGGAAACATGACAGATCAATTAAGAAACCTTTGCATAATTCATCGTTGCTCTGTTACAAAAGTTAATTTCTTTTTATATTCAGAATGCAAGAGTAGTTATACTGTTTTGTTTATTGCATAGATTTTACACTTTGTTTCGGCTAGTAAGACATTTCATGCTGTAAAAAAAAAACCTTTATTATTCCACAGGGTGAAATATCTGTTTTTCTATTACCGGTACTTGGATATCTCATTAATTTCATTGGCTTGTATGTAATAAATACACATTATATGCATATTATGTTGGAACAACTGTTTGTATCATGTTGGGTCACTTGAGTAAAATTTATCATTACAAGACACATAGCGTCGAGCAATGATGTGGTTTACATGTGATAATACATGATACATACAATTGTACCAATTCATTTATGTATATTTACGTTTATCTAACATTTACATAGAGCAAAAGATGGTAATACTGTTGGGTTTCATTAATACATCTATATTTACTTTTTTAATAAATAACACAACCGCATCGGTGGCATAATGGTTAGCTTGCTAGCCTTGAGTGCGGCAGATCGTGGGTTCGAGCCCCGGTCGGGTCAAACCAAAGACTATAAAATTGGTATTTGTTGCTTTTTCACTAAGCACGCAGCATTAAGGAGAAAGAGCAGACTGGTTGGCTCGGAATCAGGATAATTTGTTTGAGTGTGACAACATATCTATCCGCAGACTGTTGTTTAAGTGAACTGCTACTATAAAAATCCAACTCGGCATGTTGGTCTAGTACAAAGCAGACTTCATCATCATCGCATTGAAAATTAACTTGTTCTCGCTATGATGTAGCTGAAAAATTGCTGAACTGGCATTAAACAACAATCACTCACTCTTAAAACTTTGGCACTCTCCATCCTCACACAAATTCTCTCTGTTTTACCAAATCCCCCCAAAGAAACATTTATAGACATTCAAAATATTTTCTTTCGATTCTTTTCTAATAATAAAAGAGAAAAAATCAAACGAAAGGTTATCATGAATAATTATGAAGAAGGGGGACTGATATTACCACATATTGAAAGTTATTGCTATGCACTGAAAATGTCTTGGATTCAAAAACTATTAGACCCAATGAACCATGCTCAATGGAAACTACTCCTTTTAGATAAAATTGAAACAATTGGGGGTGACAAAGTGTGGTTACTCAAAAAAGTTGGAATTAAAAAAAAATTCTACTAAGTTTAACCCATTTTGGAGGGATATTTTCCTAAATTGGTCAACAATATTTGAAGGTGAGGAGGTAAACGATGCCACACATGTCAAATGCCAACCCATTTGGTTAAACCCAAGCATAAAAATTAATGGAAAAATTGTGCTAAATGAAAAATGGCAAGAAAAGGGAATTTTTTCATAAATGATATTATGAAAACAAATGGTAATAGACTAATGTCTGTGGAGGAGCTTGATTTGAAATATTAAATTACAAATGCATGTATGTTCTACAATAGTTTATTAAGTTGTCTCCCGAGATTTTGGAAGCGCCTCATTCAAAATAGTGCAAGGCTTTTGTCTGTGACCGGGTCCAACATGGAACAATTTGATAAAATTAGAAATTGTATTAAGCCATGTAAAACTTTTTATAACATATTTTTGAAAAAATATACTGAAAGACCGAAAAATTCTCAAAATAAATAGGAAAATCTGTTGAATATTAAAGAAGTAAATTGGGAATTTATTTACATTTTGTCAAATGACTGTACTCTTGATAATACATTGAAAATGTTTCAGTACTAGCTTCTCCACAGAACCATCCCTACAAATACATTTTTGTATAAATGTAGGCTAGTTGAAACTTAATTGTGTGTTTTTTGTGTAGAGACTAGGGAGACCATTCTGCACCTCCTCTGTGATTGCAACATAGTAAAAAACATCTGGCTTAAAATATATGAGCAATTGCAGATCAGGTGTGGGGGGTCTCTATGGTCTCTCCGGGAGAGACATACTCCTAGGAATTGAAAATGTAGATTACTTGTATATGAATTCTGCAATTCTGCTAATTACAAAATACTATATTTATTCCTGTAAATACAAAAAAGTAGTTCCTTCTTTCTCAGGAGTAATATCTTTACTCAGGTACAAATATAAAATAGAATTTTTTTCTGCATCAATGCTACCTCCTGCAAAACGACAGAGAGTTCGGGATAGATGGCATGAAATTTTACTTTTCATGGGAGAGGATTAAGGAGCAGCATGGGGTGGGGGGCAAAAGCTGGTTTTTTTTTGGTTTTTTTTTTATTTATTACATATATTGTACCACATTGTTGATATATGGTATAGTTAAAAGAAAAAAGAAAAACTCTTTTGCATGATCAAAATGTATACAATACATTTATATTTATTATGTAGATATGAACATGATGTATGTAAATTGTCAATTAGGCAACAATAAAAAGTAAAATTACAAAAAAAACAATCACTCACTCACTTCTGGAATTCAAAATAATTCTATACATTACAGATAGTGCTACGTCACGCCACAACATTTTATTAAAACATTTCATTCATTAAATGCTGCTACTGTCAGAATACACAACTATTTTTCTACATTTTCTTTGAGAGTAGGAAAATTTAGCTACAAGTGTAATTTTTGATGCTACAGTTCTGATGAAAATATGAAATGAACATATAAAATGTTACTTTGAACTATTTCCCAATGAAATTTTGTTTTCATGCATTCCAAGGTGATGATATCACGAAAGTAAAACCCAACTAAAATACATCTTGTATCACACGTATATGATGCAAGGTTTTGTACCAGAGTTTTATCGAATGGTTAATTTCTATAGAATACATAATTATACCCCCACTCGTAGAGAGGGGGCTATATTGCAATCACCTTGTCCGTCCGTCCGTCCGTTCACACTTTCGTAACAGATATCTCAGCTTCTACTGGAAGATATGATTTTATATTTGATATATGGCTTTGGCATGGTGACTTGTACCGTGTCTCCCTTTTTTAGGTTTACCGCACATCTACTTCCTGTTTACAGTGCGACTTAGAATTTTTCATGTTTGCTGTAATGAAAACTTTAGTAACAGTTATCTCAGCTTCTACTGGAAGAAATGATTTTATATTTGATATAAGGCTTTGGCATGGTGACTTGTACTGTGTCTTTCCTTTCCATGTTTACCGCACATCTACTTCCTGTTTACAGTGCGACTTACAAATGAACGAGTGGGGGTATTCTTAGCACGACGTAGCATGCAACATCTTGTTAATGTTTGATAAATATTGTTATAACTTTGTTGTATATTAATTTTGTTATATGATTGAATATTTAATAATTATTTTACTACAATTAAAATAATAAACATGAATATTGATGTTTAACAATTCCACCAATCAAAATGTGCCTTTTATTGTTGTTATTAATGATCTCTAAATAATGATATGTACAATCAGAATATATATTTACATGTATAATTGTTACTGTTAATTTATAAACTATTTAATTGCTTTTACATGTTTACATTAGAAATTGTAGTTTTATTGCATTGCTTCCAAAGTACATATTATTGTATTTGCTCACCTAGATGTATTGTCATAAATTTCCGTCCAAAAGTCCAAGTGAGGTATGTTCATCAACTTCCGTCCAAAAGTGCAGGTGATGTAAGTTCATCAATTTCCGTCCAAAAGTCTAGGTGAGGTACATTCCTCAATATCCCTCCAAAATTCCAGGTGAGGTACCTTCATCAATATTCCTCCAAAAGTCCAGGTGATATACGTTCTTTAATTCGTCCAAAATTCCAGGTGAGGTACGATCATCAATATTCCTCCAAAAGTCCAGGTGATATACGTTCTTTAATTCATCTAAAAGTCCAGGTGAGAAATGATCATCAATATTCCTCCAAAAGTCCAGGTGATATACGTTCTTTAATTTGTCTGAAAGTCCAGGTGAGGTATGATCATCAATATTCCTCCAAAAGTCCAGGTGATATACGTTCTTTAATTTGTCTGAAAGTCCAGGTGATGTACTTTCTTTAATTCGTCTAAAAGTCCAAGTGAGGTACTTTTATCAATATTCCTCCAAAAGTCCAGGTGAGATACTGTCATCAATATCCCTCCAAAAGTCTGGTTAGGTGCGTTCATCAATTCCGTCCAAAGGTGATTGTGAGCTACTGTCAATCAATTTTTGTCCAAATTTGCATGTTTTTATACATACAACCCAATTGTTTTATACACAAATATGTCTTATTTCTAAGGGTCTTTCAATGGATATTAATTCATAAAAATTGTTTCATGCCACCAGCCACCATATAGCTGTAAAACTGCTTAAGTTGGCATTATACACCAATCAATCAATTCCTTGTAATTTATTTTGTTGATATGACATCCAAGATGACTGCCAACAAAAGGACGAAACTGTACTTTAAAAAGATTTAATATACTTGTAAATTATTTATAAAATGTAAACAATTAGCTATAGAATTTAAGACTAACTGAAAAATAATTAGTACAGAAAGATTTAGTGTACATGTATTTTTCTAATATGTATATAGCTAGCTGCAGGACAGTCGCTCTAAAAGAAAAAAAATGTCTGTTAAGAGCTCACAACGGTTCTGAAGCTATATATATATATACATGTATATGTATTTAATGTGAATCTTTATTATAACTATAATTTTTGTGTAGAAAGTAGATGTTTGATGTGATACAATGAATTATGATTGGTGCAATACAATATAAAATGTTTAAACAGTGTATTCTATATAATTTGTTCAATGCAGTAATTAGAATTAGAATAAAATAAGACCTTTAAGTTCTGTTATTATTAGAAGAAAGGCAGACATTGAGGGTTATAGAAAAAAATCTCAAGAACTAGTACATGTAATGGAAATGCATATTATAATGGAATGACCATCATTTTAATAACATAGATTCAAGTTAAGCTTGCACAATGAAGACCGAGTCACGACTGTCCAAAAATTTACATAGGCTGTACATGTAATGAGAGCACATGAGATCACCCCGGATTTAATGTGGTTTGTGTTACACGATCATCTGTAGTTTTAATTTATGTGTAAACTAATGTCTTGTAGATTGTTGTTTGACATTTTTCGTTTGGTCATTGTGTTGTTTGTCCTTCTTCTATTTGCGGATTCTGATTACCCCTTTGATATCTTCAATATTTTCTTAAAGGAAACCGTATTGCCCGAAGACAAGTTGCTAACAAGCTTTATCAAATAAAAGATATGTTAATTTCGAGTCCACAACTCACACCTTTAGAAGTGATATGCGCTGACTGCATAAGCAGATCAAAACTACCCCTGATAAGATGATATTTTAACACTTTCCCATTATCTAACAGCAGAAACATACAACACCTAAAAATTCCAGCCAAGTTTGCTTTCAAATGGACTTGTGTGTTCAGAGTCTTGAGCATTTTCCTATCAGGCTCCATGTCAAACTTTGTTCAATTGGATTTCTGATTCATAAATATATGCTAAATTGTAAGGGGCTATTAGATTGTTCTTAATTTGTATACGCCTGTCTCGAGACGGGCCGTATTAGTATTATGTGATTGGGTATGGCGGTCGGGGGCATCCACCATCCACACAGGTTTCTGCACAATAACTTTAGTTCTGTATATCGGATCTTTACCAAACTTGGCCACATGATTCCCCTGTGGAAGGGGAAGAACTCTATATATATTTTGGGGTCATTAGGTCAAAGGTCACCATTACTATAAATAGAATTTTTGACAACAGGGTTGTTTCCGCACGACAACTTTAGTTCTGTATATTGGATCTTTACCAAACTTGGCCACATGATTCCCCTGTGGAAGGGGAAGAACTCTATATATTTTGGGGTCATTAGGTCAAAAGTCAAGGTCACCATTACTATAAATAGAATTTTTGACAACAGGATCGTTTGTGCACAATAACTTTAGTTCTGTATATTGGATCTTTACCAAACTTGGCCACATTATTCCCCTGTGGAAGGGGAAGAACCCTATTTATTTTGGGATCATTAGGTCAAAGGTCAAGGTCACCGTTACTATAAGTAGAATTTCTGAGAACAGGATCGTTTCCGCACAATAACTTTAATTCTGTATATTGGATCTTGACCAAACTTGGCCACATGATTCCCCTGTCGAAGGGGAAAAACCCTATTTATATAGATGGGCTTATTTTGTGATGCACACATTTCTTGTTACAGTTTTGTAACCCAGAAATCAGGTTTCTAGAAAAAAAAATTCCATTCAAATTTAGATAGCTCAGTTATTATATTTAAGCAGTACAACCCCTATAAATTAGCCCATGCATGTGTTAAGGGGAATCAGTCATACCTGTTAACCCTCCCGCATTTCGCGGGAGACTCCCGCTTTTGAGCTCGGCCTCCTGCAAAGAATGTGCCTCCCGCGCGGGAAACTAAACACTCCCGCTTTGAAATACTTCTCCCACATTATCTCCCGCGACCATAAATTTGATTAAAATCGAAAAGTTGGACGCCATTTTTGTTGTTTTTATCAGCTGGGTCATTAAAACGTTTGCGTGAATCAGCCGATTATTACTCGGAATTCTCTCGGTTTTTACTAGAAACGCCGACAATGCAAGTTGTTTGCAATATCGAATGGATAACTACACGAATCAAAGTTGTGGAAAAAGAAAATTTGAAGGCGAGTATCGTTCAATTACTTGCTTAAATACGAAAAAAANTTAAAAAAAATACAGTTCAACTATGTCACAATCAAGGAGACGTTGGAATTCAGGACCTAGCACCCCTTCTTCAAAGAAGAAGAAACATTATTGCAAATTCTTGGAGGACTGGACAAAATTATACGATTGGGTGCAGCCTACTTTGAAGATCTTTAGGGAATGATATGGCATTTTGCAAACTTTGTTCTACAAATTTTAGTGTCAGCCATGGTGGTGTATATGATATTAAAAGACATGCTGATGGAGATTCACACAAAAAAGCAGTTGCTTCAACAAGGAAATCAACCAATCTTAAAAATGCAGACCCAGAGGGAATTTTTTCTATGTTAAAAAAAATCCAGACAGATACGAGATCTGAGTTGAACAATGACACACTAAAAAATGTTCTTTATTGTGTGCAAAGCAAAATCAAAACTTGTTGTGTTATGAGTACGAACCAAGTGATTCTGTTCTAAGATCAGCAAAACAAGCTGTATTGTCCTACCAAAGTGGTTTGAAGTAATGTTGCTCAGCAACAACAATAAAAGTTGTACAGTAAATTTTGTTTGCTTTAATCTAAAAATTTTAGTGTGAAAAAGTTCGTCACGCAAAATCTCCCACATTAAATAGTTGGAATGTGGGAGATCTCCCACATACACAATCTCTGAGGTTAACAGGTATGGAATCTATATAAATGGAACCAGCCAGCAAAGAGGCACAGTTATGTTTTTGCACCCGCCCTCGCCCCCTTTTCCACTTTTTTGTGCAAAAATTTAGAAAAAGCTGAATTTAAAGCATGGAAGAAAAATATTTTCAATAAATCAAGAGAAAAAAGGGTATGTTTGAAGGAAAATGACATTTTTGTTAGTTTAAAGCTTGCCCCTCCACTTTCCTGTCTTATCCTGAAGTTTGCACCCCATTTTTCAACTTTACAGTCAACTTACATAGCTGGTGTAACCCTCTGCTATGGTGAACTGGGGAGGATTCATCAATTGACATTTATTAAAGACATGTATCCACAAATTTATTCTTGAGGGGGAGAGTGTAGTCTCCCCTGATGTATTGCAATCACAGGGGCTGGTTGCGATTTTTTGGCTGACGACTAAAAACTGGTTTTTAAGAGTAGTCAGTCGAGGGATTAAAAAAATCGTAACAATCCCCTGTGTTGCAATATGCATATGATCTCGTATAATATTTATATATGTATGTGTTGATTTATTACTGTATAAATAAAGTCTTGACTGACCATGAGAAGAAACCACACTACAAATCAAATCAAATAAAGTTTATTACCAATTTTAATGGCCCAGTCAGTATAGTAACACCTGGATAAAGGTAATGATTAATTAAGTAATATATTAAATGACAACGGATTATAAATTAAGCAACATGTACATAAACATTTATATCAAATTGTTAAATTTTGATTTTCAAAATATTTAATTAACATGAAGATAAAGTGTATTTAATTCCCTTTATTAAATTTATATATTTACATGTAAATAAGGTGGATAAATTGTACGGCGAATAGTTGTTTACTGTACGGGGAATAGATACTTTTCTATTTGCCATACAGCGATGTCGCTTTATTTACATGATTTTTTCTGTGAAAACAATTGTTTATTTCGAAATATGCAGTGTTGTTCAAGCTTAAATATGATAAAACTTTGTTCTACAAAAACGTCAAATGAATAGTTGAAGGATAAACGTGTTTTTTACAACTTTGAACTCGTCACATGCTTCTTTGAACAGGTACCACTCGGTCCGATTCTGAAGATTTGAAGAGAGAGAGAAAGCCAATTACGGATCATAATCAGCCTTAAATAGTAGCTACATTATTAGGAATCAATATCACAAAACTTTACTTGTCAGCACAACGTAGAATATAATGAAAATAAGAAAGAATTTGACCTTACATGACTTCACCAGGTACCTATATCCGGTGGTGATGCCACACAGTGATTAGAAACAAAACCATTTTTATTCCACTTGGAACTAAAAAAAAAAAATTTGTAGCACCTCTAGTCAAGTTATTGTTTAAATTAAAATTTTGAATGTGGTGCACATAATGTTTTTAAATGTTTACAATGCAATAAATATATATGTTTAATTTGATCGACATTTACACACAGTTTTATTCCTGTCAGTGGTTGTGTTATGGAAAAAAATAATAATTTAGTATTTAATTAATTTTAAATCATGTTCAGTTGTAAGTTAGACCTAGACAAACCTTACTCCCATTAGATTTTATACGATTATTATTTACAGGGGCGGATCCAGGATTTCAAGTTAGCGGGGGCGTACTTAAAGAAATCGCCACGAGAGGAGGGAGGCGCAAAAATATTTGGTGTATTTCGTGTGAAAAATCACGATTTTACGCAAAAAAATCATATTTTTTTCAAATTTTAGGGTGGGGCGGGGGGGTGGTGCGGGGGAACACTTAACAAAATCCATCACAGATCAATTTTATGTTATGTTTTTTAAACTACTATTTAACTTTTTTATATTAATTTCATCATTTTCTATCCATTACAAGCTCATTTGAACAATTTTGAGGTGTATTTCGGCATTTTCTAGGTGTATTTCGGCTTTTACAAGTCAAGTGTATTTCGGCTAATGACACAGTGTATTTCGGATATCGAAAGTAAAATATATCTTGATCACATAATCACTGTACAAACTGACCCGGCAAAAAATGTTTGGACTCGTGCATATCTAATTCTGGAACGGAACCGGACTGCAACAAGGTAAGAATTTTGTTTATTTATTTGTTTTTTGCATGGACTTGGGGGAAATAAATGCTTTATTAACCATTTTCTGCTGTCAGATGAAACATTTTGGCTATGTCATCGTATATTAATTGAGAAAAAGGCGATAATGTGCCGCAAAATGACGATCAGCGTGACCCCTACCCCGAATTTCGCTCAGTTTCTCTTTGAATTGCTCACATTGAATGGAGCAAAATGTATTGAAGGAACGATTGATGAATAAAGATGACAAGAATCGTCACTTTGTGCTTTTAATTATTGATATAAGTAAGCACGGGGCGAAAGAAATGGGTCATGTCAAAATGGCAGGACCCGGTTTCGTGAATCATGTTTACAGCATATGACCCGGTTTTGTTCCAAATATTTTACGAACAAACAGGAACCGTTTTCGTCAAATAAACATATGTGTGTTACTGACGTGCTAATCTAAAGAATTATGAACCATTTATACTAAACATTTATGAGAAACACAATGTCTGTTAGGTGTCAAAAGTATACTTTTGATGCGTATCAGGCATTGTGTTTATTGTCAATTTTAGTATCCAAAACTGTAATAGATTGAATATTTATTCTTTGGTATATATATCAAGCATTGTGTTTATTGTCAATTTTAGTATCCAAAACTGTAATAGATTGAATATTTATTCTTTGGTATATATATCAAGCATTGTGTTTATTGTCAATTTTAGTATCCAAAGCTGTAATAGATTGAATATTTTATTCTTTGGTATATATATCATCAACTTAGGATTTATATAGTAGGATATATAAATCCTTTATATCATGCATTGAAACTCAGTGCCAGAAACAAAACCGGATATTGTTATTATAATTTGATACAATGAATATCCCAGACTCTGAGATCCCAGATTCACGAACATTTTACTTTTTAATGCTTTTGGTCCAGTTTTACATTAGTTTTACAACCAGACAACGTCATGTTAATCCACAATCTTAGTTATGTTGTCGTTTAAGTGATGTACACTTTCTTTGTATATTTTGTTTTATTTGCAGGGTACTAACAAACATGGAAAGCCCTTTACCTTACCACTGTTATTACTGCAATGCGACCTTTGCACGGCTCGATCAAATGAAAAAGCACTCAACAGAAATCCACAGCCACCATTGTTTATACTGTGATACATTTGTACAACATTTCCACAATTCGATGACTTAATAAAACATTCTAGAGAAAATCATCCGTAGCATTGTTATTACTGCAAAACAACCACGGCTCACTAATGTTTAAAGTTAAATACCTTGAACTGAATCCATCTAAGTGGACATTATGGTTACAGAAGCCATAATTTCAATGTTATTCCAGAGAAAATAAAGGCTTTGGGACAAAAAATACAAACAGACTGTACAAGTAATGCATTGACAATGCACACATTTTTTGGAACAAAACCGGGTCATAATGCTGTAAACATCATTCACGAAACCGGGTCCTGCCATTTTGACATGACCCATTTCTTTCGCCCCGTGCTTACTTATATCAATAATTAAAAACAAAAAAGTGACGATTCTTGTCATCTTTATTCATCAATCGTTCCTTCAATACATTTCGTTCCATTCAATGTGAGCAATTCAAAGAGAAACTGAGCGAAATTCGGGGTTGGGGTCACGCTGATCGTCATTTTACGGCACATTATCGCTTTTTTCTCAATTAATATACGATGACATAGCCAAAATGTTTCATCTGACAGCAGGAAATGGTTAATAAAGTATTGATTTCCCCCAAGTTCATGCAAAAAACAAATAAATAAACAGAATTCTTACCTTGTTGCAGTCCGGTTCCGTTCCAGAATTAGATATGCACGAGTCCAAGCATTTTTTGCCGGGTCAGTTTGTACACAGTGATAATGATAGAACGAGCTGATATGCTTCAAATTAATCTATAATGTACTTGACGTTGCGCACAGTATTGGGGCAACGTTTGTAACGTTAAATACTATGCATCGCCAGAACGTCAAGTATACGATATTGCAAGTGTTAATGTTTGCATATTTGTTTTCACTCTTGAATTTTTTTTATGTGTTAAGTTTCCTTAGTGTGCTAATTTAAAGTTTGAAGTTCAATATAAATGAAAGGATATAAAAAAGAACATCGTCAACATTACATTTTAATCGTGAACTATTCTAAGCATCGCAGAATTCGACCATGCAATGACTCATTCAAATTGACCACTCCATTATCGTCAATATCGACCTCTGAACAAATGTATATGATTGAAAGTGCTGGTACAATTGCTGGAATTTGTTTAAGTAACTTTAGTTTTAAAGGGTTGTAATCTATAGTGTCAAGTAATAACCGTGTATAACCTTGGTACCTTAATGATAGGATACACCCCATTTGTCGGTAGCAGTTTTTCGTAGAACGGTGGGGTGTTTGCTTGCTCTCACTAGATAATACGGGTAATCATTGTCATCAGCTTTTACAACTAGGATTGTACCACTGGAAACTTCTGATTTTAACGACAAAAAAAAACGTAACGTTGAAAATCACGGAAAAACGTTACAAGATTGCCGGGTAACAAAACAGACTAGACATTTCGATTTTCTTTTCATTTCTTTGTCTGTTATTATTGATTAAAAATTCTTTTTATTTGAGAAACTCTATCAAATGCACATTTCGAAAAAAATATATTATTCAAAGAATGATATACATAATTTATTTACATTAACGTTCGAATTTGCGATATATTTTAGAAAACCAGTCATTTGCGCGCATTTAGCACACGGTAACAAAACGGACTAGACAAGCAAAAAGTACAAATTCTGCATGAAAATTTCACTTTCAAACCATATTTTTTTTTATTTTTAAACGCTATTAAAAGCACATTTTGAATATATGATTTTTTTTTTAATTGTTGCTACATTATTTAAATTTTCTTACCAAAGAATCCATTGTGAATGTATTTTTCCGTTTAATAATGTCTTGTTACAACATTTTTGGAACATTTCGCTTCATCCGCTAGCTGCCATATTTGAAAAAAAACTGCAGAAAACGTAGTAAGACGTCAGAGCGAATTGTGCGGAGATTACGCATTGCAATTTCCGCAAATTTCCGCACAAAAATAAGATTTTCCGATTCAAATTACTAGATAGTCCACGTTTTCCATGTTACAAGTTACACGCATTTTTTTTGCCGGGGATTACTTTGTACCGGTTTTGATTTAATTTAATCTAATTGTATTATCATTTAAAAAGGTATAATTATGTAACCCTGTCCTATAAGATAAAACATGTATTATCAGTATGCATTTATTTCAAAATTATAATACATTTTACGAGGAAAATTACGTACATTTCATAGAGTGTGCCAATACTGTGCGCAGCGTCACCTTAGCAATTACTTATATATTTAAAAGAAAATAACCTCAGTGCCATCTTCTTAAAAATGAAAATATGATATTTTACAATTAGTGCTATTTTTATTTCGTACATGTTGTTATGGTTCTTTTTATTGCAGATAATCTAAGAAAGTTTTATGTCATTGAACTGCGTGTGACATTTTATTATTGACATTATAGTGTATATCTTTATTGCTCATAACCAAATTACTTGGTAAAGAGATAAATATCAAAAGTACAAACATATTTACATTAGTTTCCGAAAGGAAGTAAACAAATCAATTTTAAGACAATAGCTACCGAAGGACATACTTTACTGTTAACTATTTTAATGAATTTACATAATTTACTTAATTCAACAACTGAATTTGAAAACAATATTTTACAGTATTTGGACTACATCTGTATTTTTGGGGAATCAACCTGGCTCTGTCATGAATAAATTCAGTGCATTCGAATAAATAATGAAACTCGTCTCCCAACTCTCTACCCTGACACAAATTACAAACTCTATTCTCTCGATTTATATTTTGCCACCGACCGATTTCAATGGGTAGTCTGTGATTAGAGGTACGGAAACGACAAAGTAAGAATAAGTCCTTATCCTTTAAAATTTCCAAGTAGTTTTCAAAAGATACTCCCTTTTTGTATAATCTATAATTCAAAGCCTTGGGTGATTTATCTACATTATGTGTGATTTTAGGATATAGCTATAGTTGAGAATTTTTTACTTGTAACATTGTATATATTGCTAGAACTTTTTATGCATGTTGGACGCAACCCTGTTACCCCGGTAGAGGTTGCCCCCGTTGTAAAGGGGTAGTTTCCTAATATATATATATATATATTTCGGCTTTTCGAGGTGCCGCAAGTGCACTGCTTTGTGCTTTGTTCCTAGCTGCGGAACCGTAGCCCTTATGGTCCTTGGCCAGTTTTCTGATATTTACTGTAAAGTGTACTATTTCTACAAAATATATAGAAATTGTACCTATATATTCTTAGAATTGAAAAAAATAAATAAAATGCCAGAGGATATATTTTTATAATATATCTGATAATTTCATAAGTGCTAAAAGACGGGAAGTTTTGTTAAAAGGCTGACAGACATCGTTCAAAACGGGAGTATTAAGCTTAAAAATATAAAAACCAAACTATAAAAAATACCGTTAGTTTTACTACTTAAGTAATCGAAGTCTGCTTTTCTTGGAAGGTGCAGCTGACTTCTTTCCACTTGTTGTGTTTCCTCCCGAGGGTATATCTTGGTCATCAGCTAGCTTTATCTACTGGAATATCTGTATTGACATCTATGAAATTTCAAACCAAACTGAAATATGAAAGCAATTTAAAACACAGCAGTGACAGAAGCATTATTTAAAAGCATATTATATATTGATGTGAATAAAGAAAAAAGTATGGATAAAATGAGACACTTTGAAACCAGCAACATTTAGAAACTTTTAAAAGCACATGCATCTATATCTAAAAATATTAAAAATAAAGCAAAAATGTATGAAAATAATTTATAATCATGCACAGAAGCTGCAGTGACATGAGCTACCATTTCAAGAGTTTATTAAACTCTTAAATTGATTGAAAGACGTTTCCGTCACAAAAGAAAATTGTAGAAAATTGTGTTGGCTGGCCGCCCAGGTATAGTAATACAGCAGTAAGCGTAGTATAAAATAGTATGAATGAACAAGTAACATATGACGCAAACAGGTGTCAGAGGTTGTGGCCTGCGAGCACAGGACACGATCTCTGACCAAAATTGATGAAAGAATGCATCAAGAGACTCACCTTCAGAAAATATAGTTTCCAGCGCAATACAGGACATCATAGTTTTGTATAATAAAGTTAAAATTAAAGTTTGGAATGAAAAAGAAAACTATACAATTTATAGTGATTTCCTATTCAGAAAGATTTAAAATAAAGTGGAACTGCAAAAACTGGTCGTGGGAAAAATGAAACAGAAAAAGACTGTATTTGGCTGTGCGGCAAAATTACAATATAAATAGGAAGAATTCGAAGCGGCGTTTAGTCAGCACAATTGTGAAAATAAAAACGATCCCTGGTGGACATTTAGTTATTTTTATTCGCCAATTTATTGATCCTGTGGCGAGCTGGTTCCCCGTGACAAAAGTGTCATCAAAAGACACCAGGGAATCTACACACACAAAAAAAAGCAGAACAACTTTTGTCACAACTGGTGGAGACGAAGGGACTTGGGCTTACGGCTGATATCATACAACCTCAGAAGCCGAGATATTTCAGGTGAGCTAGGAGTATCATATTCACCTCGCCATTTTTCACCTTTCATCCTTAATTCAAGACTGAGGGTACCTGCGCCGTTGACTCCAGGGCACAAAACACAATCGCATATTTTCGACGAGGATTTGAATTCTCAAAACACAGAAAGTAATGGTGAAAGTCAAACAGATACTGATACTCTTAGCAAAAGTAATTCAAAAGAACAATTGCCAAAACATTCCAAAGATAAGGAACAATCCAAAGAGTTAATAGTAACTCCGAAAATAGGTACGAAAAACTTCACTCCAGGAGTACCAAGGCCACCGTTATTTACCAGTGGTAATCAAAATCAATCTTTAATAACACCTTCGATAGTGGTTCCAAGTAATATTAGTAACAATGATTCGGATGTCAAGATTGTTAGCGATGTGCCAATTCCGACGAAAAATGTGAAGTCATTGCCAAGTAATAGACAATATGATTTAATGAACTCTTGTAATGTACAGAATCGTAATCAAACTAATCCACCCTTGCATTATTATTATTATTATTATATACAATATTTATATAGCGCATATCTAATAAAAATTACACTAAGCGCTTTACATCCTTAAAAGATTTAAAAATACATAGTAGAAAAATAAATACACGAATTAAGATAGTAACAAATAGAAAAGCACATATAAAAGTTATGCAATGTTAAAAATTTAGAAAAATAAAAATATGATATAAAATACATGAGAAGATGATAAAAAATGTTCAATGGAAAAGTAATGTCAATAAAATCAAAGAAATGGAATAAGTCACACGCTGTAAAAATTTAAACAAAATCACTAAAAGCTTGCCTAAATAAAAATGTTTTCAGTTTCGACTTAAAAGCATCTATGGAATCCAAAACTCAAATTTCATGTGGTAGATTATTCCATAGAGTAGCAGCACTTTTGTCAAATCTCCTTTAACCATACGTCTTCGTACGAATCAGGGGTGGATTTATCCTCGCTGAATTTTCAGAGCGGAGAGTTCTAGATGGACGATGAATGGCGATAAGTTCACTGAGATAGGCTGGAGCAGTTCCATGTAACGATTTGATAGCGTAAAGCAGAATTTTATACTGGCAACGATACTGAACGGGCAGCCAATGGAGAGCAACAAGTGTCGGTGTAATATGATCATGTTTTCTGCGACGTGTGATCATACGTGCCGCAGTGTTCTGTACGCTCTGAAGTCTATCGATGACGGTTCTGTTAACTCCGTATAAAAGTGCGTTCCCGTAGTCCAATCATGACGTTACTAACGAACACACAAGAGTTTTCCATGCGTCGTCTGAAATGTATGAGCGTATTCTACCAATGTTTCTAATTTGATAATAGCAAGATTTCGCAATTGCAGAAAATTGTTTATCCATAGTCAGCGTTTTGTCAAAGTACACACCAAGATTTTTCACAAAAGATGCATCGCTAACTACAATTCCATCAAAAACATGTTCACACTGAGTAAAAGTCTACATTCGATGTTTTGGAGCAAAGATGATCAGCTCAGTTTTGTCTTGATTTAGCTTTAATAGATTGGTGGCATCCACGAACTAATATCTGATAGACAAACCTGTAGACGAATTGATACATTCTTCCAATTATCACAGGGTTCAATAACCAAATACACTTGCGTATCGTCAGCGTAACAATGATACAGCATGTTGTGCCTCTTACAAATCTCACCAATAGGCTTTGCGAAGATGCAATATAACCTAGGTCCCAAAACAGATCCTTGTGGAACACCAAATTTGAGATGTAAAGTATTCGAAATAGTGGAACCTACGGCTACACGTTGAGTCCGTTCTGTTAAGTACAATTTAAACCACATGAGTGCGGATTCAGTTATCCCAAACGAATATTCCAGTCGCTGAATTAGAATATCGTGATCAATTGTATCGAAAGCTGCTGATAAGTCAAGCATAAGGAGGACGGCACAATAGTTGTTGTCGAGAGCAACTGTCATGTCGTGATGGACACGTAAAAGAGCGGTTTCCGTTGAGTGACATGAGCGGTAAGCTGACTGTACATCGTCGTGCAGAGAATTTCGATCTAAATGATGTTCTAGGCGAGCGGCAACTACCTTTTCCAGAACTTTCGACAAATAAGGTAGATTAGATACAGGTCGATAGTTTTTATACATCTCCTTATCCAGATCAGTCATTTTCAGTAAAGGTCTTACAATAGCCTCCTTAAATAATGGTGGAACACATGATTCTCCAGGTGAATCATTTATGATGTCGGCAATAAATGGTAACATGCTATCCAGACACTGTTTTAATAAAGAAGTCGGTATTGGATCTAGTTCGCATGATTTTGGAGCTGTTTTCATGATAATATTTTTAACCTCCACAGTAGAAGCAGGAGTGAACAAAGCTAAAGGATGACCATCGAACTTTGTATCAGCTCTAAGAAAGTCAACACTTTCATGAGAAGTACTATTTTGTAGGTTAAGATTATTCCGAATAGTTTCTATTTTACCAAGGAAATAATGGTTGAATTTATTCGAAAGTTCAAGCTCGTCACTATGCAATGGTAGGATAATGTCATGCTTGTTTCCCCATCAGATTGTTAGTAAGTCTATGGAGCTGCTTTTGGTTTCCTTCAAATATTTTATTGCAATAGAAATATTTCTTGCACTTGAATAACAGTCTGTTTGCTGAAATACAGTTTTCTCGATAGATTTGTTTATGAATCGTCAAGCCAGTCTTTCTCATTTTACGTTCGGCTTTTCGGCGCTCTCTTTTTGATTCCCGCAACTCGGAAGTATACCACTCTGTATTCGGTCTTAAAGTGATCTGTTTTGTCTGCAACGGAGCATGTTGTTCAACTAAAAGACGCATTTTAGAGTTGTAAGTTTCAGATGATCGCTCATGAACGGGTAAATCCAACACATTTTTAATATCAAGCTTGAAAGCATCAATGTCAATGTCTCTGTATTTCCTCATTGAAACGGTTTTCCGTCGTCTAGGTGGTTTTGTGACATTAAGCCGTGTAAACAACGCAAAATGATCACCAGACGGATTTCCTTTTAAATCACAGAGGTGAGGGTCCTGAATCGTGGGTGAACCCAGCAGAAGAGAACTGTTTTCCCGAGTAATGATAACATGGAGGGTGTGACCACGCACATGGGTTGCACCATTTACATGTTGTTGTAATCAATGATCAGAAAGAGTTTGGATGAATTTACGGGCATCACTATCGTTGATGTCATCAATATGAAAGTTCAAATCTCCCGTGATAAGCACTTCCATTTGAGTGACCACAACCATATCTAGGAATTCCGACCATTCCTCGAAAAAGACAACGTTTTTAAAATTGTTTACACGCGAAGGTGGAGGACGGTATATCACATATAACCGGAACTGGTGGTCTTTTGAATTTACAGTGCATTCAAGGAGTTCAAAATGTGTGAAACTAACAATTTATCACATCATGATGCATGCAATTCACAAATTAGTGCACCTTTTAAAATGAACTCTTCTATTCACCTTGAAAAATTTACTGGGGATTCTAGTGTTCACCCCAAAACTTGGTGGAATAAATTTCAACAATGGGTAGATTTGTATGATATTCCCCAAGACAAAATGACTAAGGTTATAACATTTCAATTTGCTGACGAAGCTGTTGTCTGGTATGCCACTTTAAAACCAGAAATTACAAATAATTTTAAAAATTTTAAAGAGGCATTTTTCAAACGGTTCACAGAAGATGACCGTATTCTTGATATGTCTATTTTACAAACATTGCAAGGACCATCTGAAACGGAAAGAGAATATTTGAGCTGTTTGTTTCAAAATGCAACGAATAAGGACATACCAGAGCAAGTCCTTCTCGCGGTCGGAATTAACGGACTCCGCCCTGAAATACGACGGATCGTAATGAACAGGGAACCGAAAAACGTCGAAGAATTACGCCACTGCGCGACGCTAGCCGAAAAATCTGCATCCACGTCAGAAAGCAACCTTCATTCGGCTGTAAATAATATGCAGTGTGATATCCAATCGATTAAGGACCATTTAACAAGCAATACGGGTATCGTGGATCAGGTGAATGATTCATATAATAATAATACGGGACAAAATTACCAACACATACCAAGAGCCACACAGTATCAGAATCGGCCATCCAGTTTTCCACCGCAAAATTATTGGCCGCAAAACTTTCACCCACGCCGTAGGCCCAATTATAGAATGTCAGGGGGAAATCAAAAAAAATTTAGGCCGCAAGGGCAAAGTAGCATCGATCAAAACATACGTTATAATCAAAATAGATACTCACTGCCAGAAAAGTGCAGCTATTGTCTAAATGACAGGCATCCAAGAAATGTTTGTCCTGCTAGAGACAAAATGTGCCATAATTGTAAACTGATTGGACATTTTTCAAGGGCATGTCGACATAAAATGATAAAACGACAATAGCGCCAACCGCTCACTCCTGTTCAAAACAGAAGTGAGCGTCCTAAAAAGTTACCAGTTTATTCCTTTTCAAAGCAATGTCAAAATATGGTTAGAATTTCAATTGGTAATAAAATAACTCAAGCACTGTGTGATTCCGGAGCTCAAATTACTTGTATTAATGAACAATTTTTAAAATCAACAGACTTCCGTAATTCTGCATTAAGTAAATCTATAGTCAAAAGTATTATAGGTGCTGGAGGTACCATTTATAAGGTAAAAGGACAGATTAAGCTTCCCATCAAATTTAAAGAAATAGTTATTTATCAAGATTTTCAAGTTATTACAGAATTGCGGAATCCTGTGATATTGTGAATGGACTTTTTCAATACAAATAAGGTATCAATTAATATAGGTAAAAAATGATGGTTATAAATAAGAATGGAATAATAAAGGTACCTTTAGTAAAGAAAGATGTTGGTTGTGTTAGGGTTTCAAACATAACTACAATTCCAGCTTTTAGCTCAGAACAAATTCCCGTGCGTATTACAAACATAATAAAGGGTAAAGAGATCATAGTTAAACCAACTAATATAATAAACAAGCATAATTTATTATTACCTAGGTGTATAATTAGTAACAATAAACAAGAATCGTATATAAAGATATGTAATCCATCAAATCAGCCGGTTACGTTAAAAAGCTGCATAGTAATTGGCACATGTTGTCCAGTAGGTAATAAGGTAATTACTCAGTGTGTTAATGAAGTTAACAAGATAGCAAACGATATAGAAATAAAATCATTCAATAACAATAAAAGACAACATAATTCAAAGATAAATTTTAATTTATCTCAGTCTAAATTAAAACCAGAACAAAGACAAAAACTTTAATATTTTTTACAGAAAAATAGTCATGTTTTTGCAACAAACCTTAGTGAGTTAGGACATACTACAATATTAAAACATGAAATCTTAACAGGAGATGCTCTTCCAATCAAATCCAATATATTGATGACATAATAGTGTAGTCCAGTACATTTGAAGAACATTTAGACCACTTGTCACAAGTTTTTGACAAATTTAGACAGGCAAATTTAAAATTGAAACCGTCAAAATGTCATTTATTTCAAGGGATGGCATTAAAGTAGACACTTCAAAAACAGACGTAGTGGAATCATTTCCGGTTCCGAAAAATCAACATGATGTAAGAAGTTTTTTTTAGGTCTCTGTAATTATTACAGAAAGTGTGTTAAAGGCTATTCAAGGATTACACACCCACTCAACAAATTATTGGCAAAAGACACTCAGTTTAAATGGACTGCAGAATGTCACGAGGCATTTGAATGTTTACAAACAAAATTAACATCTGCTCCCATACTGGCATATCCAGATATGAATCAACCATTTACTTTGACATGTGATGCCAGTAGCTCGGCTATTGGATACATATTATCACAAATCGGTGAAGATAATAAAGAACATGTAATTGCATATGGGGGAAGAGCACTACGAACATGTGAAAAAAATTATACTATTACAGAACTAGAATTCTTAAGTATCATTGAAGCTGTCAGGCAATATCATGTTTATTTAACAAACCAACCTTTCAAGATTTATACGGATCATAACGCAATTACGTATATTAAGCATATCAAGAGCGACAATCCACGATTAATCCGTTTAGCGCTTAAATTACAAAACTTAGATTTTACCGCCATATATAAAGAAGGTCCTAAAAATACAGCCGCGGATTGTTTGTCTAGACGCACCTATAAATCAGAAGAAAAATCAGAAACTGATCCGCCAAAATATGATGACGAAATTCCGGACCCAAGAGAAATAATAGAGATTTCCTTCCAATATGCAGATGATGACATGAACGTAGGAGCACTAGAAGAGATACATACTAAAATATATCAAAACAATGATTTGGAAAAACAAGACTCAACTCAATCTGGGGATGAAGATGATGATGATGATGATGATGATACAGTAAAGAATGAAGAAGACGGTATGGGAAAAACACCAATTTACCAAATGAACGAACAAAACAGACAGGACATCATAAAATTACAGAAACATTGTCCTAGTTTCAAACACATATATCGCTTTTTGAAAGACAGAATCCTTCCAGAGGATCCTGATAAGGCCATATCAATACCTTATGAGTCGAATACCTATGTGCTGCTAAATGACGTTTTATACCATATATGGACAACAAAAATCCGTAAAAAGAACAGAGAATCAGACATAGTTCAACAATTAGCAGTCCCAACACACCTACGGAATGACATCTTACTATCCTTCCACGACAGTCGGGCTGGGGGATGTCACATGGGAATTCAGAAAAGTTACGCAGCAATTAGACAATAATATTATTGGCCGTGTATGTATCAACATATACCTGATTATATTTTATCTTGTAAAACATGCCATTAATAAAAAGAGATACACACCCAAAGAAAATAAAAATGCACCCTCTTCCAGTTCAAGATGTTTTTTCAAGATGGTCGATGGACATTCTATCAGGACTACCGGAGTCGAAATTAGGACATCGACATATATTTTTGATGATTGATAATTTCAGTCATTGGTGCGAGTGTGTACCTTTACAAACACAAGATGCTGTACAGGTGGCAAAAGCTCTTTATAATGAAATTTTTACCAGGTATGGAATGTGCTCTTCCATTTTGTCTGATAGAGGCCAGAATTTTGTTTCCCGTCTTGTTTCTGCCCTTTGTGACATATTCCAAGTCACCAGAATAAGAACTAGCAGTTTCCATCCTCAAACAAATGGACAATGCGAGAGGCAGAATGCGACGATTTCTCAGACTTTAGGGGCATATTGCCAAGAACACCAGGATAATTGGCATGCACTTCTTCCCAGTATAATGATGGCTTTCAGAATGTCCCCAGGTATTCAGACTACAGGTTATTCGCCCTTTCAAATACTGTTTGGAAAAGAAATGAAGCTGCCAATCGATGTTTCATTACTTCCACAAGAAAATATTATAAAGGCACCTAAACAACATATAGAGGATATACTGAAAAAGTTGAGTATTACTAGACAAATAGTCCGGGAACATTTACAAGAAAATCAAGATAAAATGAAGAATAAACATGACAAGACAGCCAGTGAATCTGATTATAAAGAAGGACAGTATGACTGTATGTACTCTTAAAACAAACACATGTAGCAGCGGGAAAGAAAAAGAAGTTCCAACCAAAATGGAAAGGACCATATAAAAGTATAAAAATTATACATATATTATACGAAACGTAGATACTCTACAGGAACATAATTCACCTGTTCATGCATCAAGGTTAAAAGCATATAACGATCCAAGAGATATACGTCCGGCAATAGATGAAATACCTGAAGGTTTCTTTGATGAAACCAATAACGACACTGACCAGTCTCCTCAAAACAGTCAAAATGAACGAAATGAAGTCAGAAATGAAACAGAAAAAGACCATGGCCAGGAGGATCCTGCTCATTCGCAAAGTAACTTGGAAAACAAAAACAATACTCAAAATGAAAATAAGCAAACGCAAAATGATTCAGGTAGACAATATACTCCAAATGAAAAGGAAGAAAATCAAGATAATTCAAATACGCAGAATACTCCAAATGAAATTGAAGGAAATTAAGATGACCGAAATAATAAATATTATCCAGTAGAGAAATTACTAAAAGCAAAAATGATATCGGGAAAAAAACACTTTTTAGTAAAATGGGTAGGAAATTACTCTGATAGTTGGGAACCTGAGGAAAATATCCCTGAGCAAGTGAAACAAGAATTTTACATATTACAAGCAAATTGAAAACGTAGAAAGAAAAATAAAACAAATACATGTTAAATTAGAAACAAAAATATAGTCATTTAAAAGTGAAAAAAAAAAAAAAAAAATTAAATCTAAGAAAACATAAATAAAATTAAAATATTTATAAAATGAGATGACGTCAAGAAAGATAAAAATAGGTAACAGCCAGGGGATGACGTGAATATATGGTGGTGCTTTTTGATCAAACCTTCTTACTTCTATCTATATTCTTATATTCTTTGATTTAGTGCGCACAATATCTTCTCTAAAATTCTACTTTCTATCTTATAGGTGTGGTCAAAATGGCACCTGTCATGGTTTTCGCTACCCTCTGCCTGGCCATGTTGTTTTCAAATCAGAAGGTGATGTACATAGGCTAAATTATGGGATCATTTTCCAAAAAGAAAAGAATCTTGAGTTCGCTTCAGAAAACGGGATTCACACTTGGAGAATCGACATTCCGACGGAAGATCAAATTCAGCAAACCAATTACTTTGGAGGACACTCTCACTTGTCCCATTTAAATAATATATTGTTCCAACTTGACACGTTAAGAATGAGAACGGCAAAGCATCTTACTCAAAGTCGGAAATTAATCATAGACATGATCCCAGAAGCCAGAAAAGAGTGTCCGTATTTTGGCAGGACACATAAATGCCATCACAAAACACCAAAATGAAATTGCAAAAGAAATAGCTTGACATGGAGGTGACTTATCGTCTTATATTAACCAGGTCGATGACAGACTGGATAATATGATAAAAGGTGTCAAAGAAAATAATATGATAACTAAGGTTTTACAAGCCCAAAATAACAAATGAAAGTAGGCATTTGAAGATGACATTTACTAAGATGGTTAGTTTGTATGGACAACAAATTGAACAATCGTATACTGTGGAACGAAATTTTGCTACATTGGTATCATCAATAGCCATCCTTTTGAATGGGAAAATATCGCCACTTTTAATATCACCAAAGGAGATTACTGACACTTTGAATTTTGTACAAAATCATTTAACATCAATAGGATTTCATGTTTTAAAACAACAACCCCATTATTACTACGAATATTGACAATTTACATTAGCTAGGAAAAAATTATCACTTGTCATATCATTAAAGTTCCCTATCACGCCTCATAATTTCATTTTTGACGCGTAAAAAGTTTTATCGTTTCCGGTACCATTGAATCAAACTTCAAATGATGCCACTCAAATTCGAGACATTAAGGATTATTTTATTATTGCTTCAAATTGTCATTATCATACCTCTTTTTCTAGAATTTCATTTGATCAATGTCATGGATCAAACTTATTAATGTGTCCATTACATCCAATGTTAAAAATGATTTCAGAAGTCACTTGTGAAGCAGCATTATTTTTAAAAGATAAGCAAAACATAAATTCAAAATGCAATTTTAGGTTTCTACCAAAAAAAAAAAAATTAATGTACAACCGCATCTTCCTCATGGACTGCCGTTCTCTCTGAAACTTTAAGATGGGAACATGCGCTGTTCATCCTATCGGTCCTTTCATTAATAGGAACAACGCTCTTACTGTACGAAAATTTTAAGGAAGGACCAAAGAATACAAGAATATGTGTCGAAATAACAACCGGACTGAAATGTGTAATCGTTGAAGTGTTGAGTTTACCACTTTGTCCATCCTATTTTAATATCAGGTATCCAAGTGCTATCATTGAGCTGAAAATCTCGGGGGTGCTTCAACAAATACTTTCTGTTAACTGGCCAAATTTCCAAGTAATTAACATTATGACAGAACACAAGATTATCATTCCTTATACGATATCCATTTCAATTATGACAGCGGTTTGCTTGCGCAAAATATTGAAAGACTCGTTTTGCGCGAATATTGTTATTTTGCATCACAATATCAAAAATCCAATTCGGACGGCTCAAAGTTCGATTACTCCCTCAGCCCCACTTAAACCACCAAACTATATGATTTAAACTAACATCTTCTAATACTTTAGAAAATTAATATGCAAACCATATCAATATTAACTAATTTTACTTCTGTTTTTAGTTGCAATTTTAACAGAAGTAAAAACAGACTCCCGACACCAGAAATTCCCTTTGGTGTGTAATTTTATTTTATATTTTTTATATATATATATATATGTTAGCGGCAATAAGTGAAATCAGGCATTAAGCTTAAATCCTAGGCAATAAGCTATTGCCTGGGCATTAAGCTTAATGCCTAAATTGTGTTAGGCATTAATCTTACATCCTAGGATTTAAGCTTAATGCCTGAAATATATGTCCAGGTATTAGGCTTAATGCCTAAAACATAAAAAAAAACCATAGATATAATACATTTATTAATATTGTAAGTCAGTAAAACATTGACAATTTTATATTAAAACAAGATATTTAAAATGTCAAATACCTGAAATAAAAATTATTTCTAAAACTACATAATTCACTTAAAATGCTAAATAGAATAAAATATTAAAAACTAAAGTTTTATGGAAATATTTAAAGTCATATATTTAAAAATCATTTGTTATCACATGATCCAGAGCTATGGCACCGACTATTGCATAGTACTCCATTTTTCTTACACTTGGGTCTGTTACTTGAGCATTTTGATTTACACGAACATTTTAAAAATCCCTGCCCACCCGATAAGGACTGCTGAGATGCAGCTTCGCGAACACTAATATATGTTTCACAGTTAAGTTCCTCTTGTAAAATCAAATCCTGCTTGCAGATAATCATCTCAATACCTCCAAACATGCCGTTAAGTCGTCCATATCACGTACCAATAACTGCATTTCCTTTGTCGTTCACCTGAAAAACAAATCGGGAAACTCGTACCAAAAGAATAGAAAATATAAAGAGTCCAAATTACTTCTCTTTTTGAGGTTTGTTAGTAATCTTATTATTGTATTATTTCATATCAGTTCTCAATTCCACTTTTTCATTGGTGTAGACATTGTCATGTGTCATGCATTAATCTGCGTTAAAGAAATCTACCAGTCATTAACATGATAATGCCCGCGGGCATTATCATGTTAATGACCGCTCGACGTTTTAGAGTTGCGTCCCCTTTTTAAAACGCAACGGAGATCGTGCAGTTGTCAATGTACCAAAATGAGCAAAATTATTTATAAAGTCTTATTTCCTTCAATGAAATAAAAATAATAGTTACTTATGTATAGGGCATTATCGTGATTTATAGACTGCCCTTGGGACAATAGTATTGACTTCAACACTGATAATGCCCTCGCCTGCGGCTCCGAGGCATTATCAATGTTTCTGTCAATACTACTGTCCCTTGGGTAGTCTATAAATCACGATAATGCCCTATACATAAGTAACTATTATATAAGTATTTTGGCTTAGGCCAAACAAAATATATGTGTTATTCTTGTCCCCAAGTTAAGAAAAATAGGGAAGATTGGTATTTGCATTATTTTTTTCCTTACAATGTTTTACTGATTTGTGCACTGTGTTGTGTTGTCGGGGCAATTCAGAGCTCAATGCATGTTGTGGGTTTCCACTGTGTTGAAGACCTTGAGATGACCTCTGGATGACGCATTTGATGTCGTTCTTAGGAGAAGGGAGTTTGTCTCTCAGACATTATCAACATCTCTTCTCTTTAAACAAACATAGAGATTTAGTGAAGTAATTCAGTTTTAGGCTGTTGTTTCATCAACAAATACACATTTTATCATATTGCCGTTTTGAGCTATTGTTTTTAAATGAATAAACAAATTTTAAAACTTAATAAACGAATAACGATCATAAAAAAATGGTTAAATTAAATACCTCAATAATTCTTCCTAGTAAATTTATACTATCGCCCTTCCCTCGATCAAACGTAGGTATTGGCACAGGCACTCGAATTCCGAACCCCCCTTTTTTTCCCTCATTTGGTCCCTCCCGCGATTATGGTATGGATCTTTGTCTGGTAGCATATCTTTGATCCATTTATCCATATTTTACAACATTTAGTGTTACAACTCTCTCGTTCTACTAACTTTCGTTTCTAGGTCCAGCTGCCGTTTTACTAAAATAAATATATTATTGAAATAAAACGGCAGCTGGACCTAGAAACGAAAGTTAGTAGAACGAGAGAATTGTAACACTAAATGTTGTAAAATATGGATAAATGGATCAAAGATATACTTCCAGACAAAGATCCATACCATAATCGCGGGAGGCACCAAATGAGGAAAAAAAGGGGGGTCCGGAATTCGAGTGCCTGTGGGTATTGGCACTGCAACTGTTTGGCCTATTGCTGGTGTCCCTAGTTCCTTTTTACTCCTAGCTACTATTGTGTTTGTCTGTTTTAATTGACTTCAATGGCCCCTGAACGATGACGAATGCTGTTGGAATTCGGATATAACAATCCCTCCTCACACGAAGTTCCACATAAAACGGATGTATTTGTCACATAGAGCATTTAAAGGCATGTTAAACAAAGAAATTTTACTTATCCAATAAAATCATTTGAACAAGTAAGTGAGCAAAATTCAAATCTAGATGTGTCCAGTTGAAACCAGCCAAGCCACTGAAGTGTGAATTTTATTTTGGGACAATATCTTGAAATTATTCTATAATAAAATAATTCTGTCGTCAACTTTTTTTTTCATTTTTAGGCAAAACAATACATTTTTAGACAATATCTAATTTTACTCAACTTATAAGACAGATTGAAATACAGAATAATATGAAAAATTGAGCATGCATTTGTCAGAATTCATAAAACTGAATTTCACCTATTGCCTAAAAATTGAGTTCGGCAATAGGTGAAAAATTCATCAAATCATTTCAGGAAATAAGCTTAATGCCTGAAATTTTAGGCATTAGCTTATTGCCTAGGATTTAAGCTTAATGCCTGATTTCACTTATTGCCGCTAACATATATATATATATTTTTTTTATAATTGAGAATAATAGTAAAATTAGGCAGAATAACAGTATATGTTATTTCATATCAGTTCTCAATTCCACTTTTTCATTGGTGTAGACATGGTCATGTGTCATGCATTAATCTGCGTTAAAGAAATCTACCAGTCATTAACATGATAATGCCCGCGGGCATTATCATGTTAATGACCGCTCGACGTTAATGCCCGCGGGCATTATCATGTTAATGACCGCTCGACGTTTTAGAGTTGCGTCCCCTTTTTAAAACGCAACGGAGATCGTGCAGTTGTCAATGTACCAAAATGAGCAAAATTATTTATAAAGTCTTATTTCCTTCAATGAAATAAAAATAATAGTTACTTATGTATAGGGCATTATCGTGATTTATAGACTTCCCTTGGGACAATAGTATTGACTTCAACATTGATAATGCCCTCGCCTGCGGCTCCGAGGCATTATCAATGTTTCTGTCAATACTACTGTCCCTTGGGCAGTCTATAAATCACGATAATGCCCTATACATAAGTAACTATTATATAATTAATAATTTTCAATTTTTAATTGCCATTGCAAAACATTTAAAATAGCTAAGAATAGTTTAAAATATGATGAAACCTGCTGAATTGCTACAGGGTTTTAATACTCTATTTATTGTGGACCTTTCCATTATGATTTTCTGGTTTTAATGATAGACAACCTGGATTGCCCATTCTTATAGAAAGGATGTCATATGAAATAGCATCTAGTAATCTCCTGTTGGTCAGGGGATATGAAAAAAAAATCGTCTTTTCCTTCCACTCGGCGCGATTATTTTATATTCGCCCCCTAACTTGAAATCCTGGGCCAAGTTCGGTTGGAACCCGATAGGAACCCTGGTGTTGGGTTGGGTGACGTCATACTACTATTAATTGGATGCGCGCGCAACTTTCCATTTGGACGCTGTTGTGCCATCTCGAGTAACTCCTAGCATTATTCTAACATTAATCATTGACCACGAACAGGGGGAGAAACTGTACATTATATATCAATATGCTCCTGCTTACTCGATTCAAATCGTGTATGATTTTCTGCTTGTTTAAGACAATTAAAAGTTTGAAAAGTCTCTCCCGTGTAGAAACGTAAACACATGTACCATGGTACATACAATGTATTGGCCCATTTAGACGATGATTTTCCCTTCCTAATCCGAGATTGACACAGCAATCAAAAGTAAAATCATAAAATAGTATTGAAATAAACAAAAACATGTGATCAATGTTAAATTTGACAATTCAAGTCTAAAATGATCAAAATACAAACTTACAATTCTGCATC
>MJUT01062498.1:633376-648115 GCA_002080005.1 Gigantidas platifrons | reverse complement strand
TAAGTCTTGTGTATGGGAGATTTCTCTGAAATATGGGTGTAAAGGTATGTAGAGTATGTGCATTTATTGTTAATGTAACTCACCATGATATCAATAAAAAAATAAATACTTACTATCTACTTGTCTTTTTGTTATATTCTTGGTATATAGTTGGGAACAATCCAAAAGCCTTTGCCATTCCCATATTTGGATGAACATTTATAATTTCCATGGCTAAAATACAGTATTCAATGCACACAATGAAGTATAATGGACTACAGACTCTTGATTTACTCATCTTTACCTGATTTACTCATTCCAAGGACACATACATTTTCTACAGGTTTAACTTTGTTCATTATAGAAACATACACTTTAGCATACCAATTAATTTTAATATCCTACATTTTCTACAGACTCTGGATTCACTCATCTTTACCTGCTTCATTCATTCCAAGGATTGAAATGGTTTAACTTTGTTCATTATCGAAACATACAGTTCGTGGACATATACATGTATAAGTATTGGTCACTTTCGGTAAAATACAGTATATAACAAATTTGATGACAAAAATTGTCTTTAAATCATCAGAAAATAAAGGAAATCTAACGGAAAATCATGTTAAATTAAACAAATAATCTTTAATATTTCCGCTTATTCTGTTGCAAAAATCATCAAAACTCGTTTAGAAATTACTTCAAAATAATTTTTTGAACAATGTGATTATATGAAATATATAGTGTAAGTTCGAGTGACGAATACCTATGTCCATTGACTCTACACTTTAGCATGGCGCATATTTGAAATTTCTCAATTTATTATTTATAAGCAATCACATATCACTTATTTTTCTATTATTTTTAATACCCTACATAATTATAATTATTAGGGCGAACGGACCCACTTTTAGGGCGAACGGACCCACTTTTAGGGCGAACGGACCCACCTTTAGGGCGAACGGACCCAGGGCGAACAGGTATCAGGGCGAACAGGTAATAGGGCGAACGGGTATTAGGGCGAACGGACCCGGATTCTTCGCCCCCTAACTTGAAATCCTGGGCCAAGTTCGGTTGGAACCCGATAGGAACCCTGGTGTTGGGTTGGGTGACGTCATACTACTATTAATTGGATGCGCGCGCAACTTTCCATTTGGACGCTGTTGTGCCATCTCGAGTAACTCCTAGCATTATTCTAACATTAATCATTGACCACGAACAGGGGGAGAAACTGTACATTATATATCAATATGCTCCTGCTTACTCGATTCAAATCGTGTATGATTTTCTGCTTGTTTAAGACAATTAAAAGTTTGAAAAGTCTCTCCCGTGTAGAAACGTAAACACATGTACCATGGTACATACAATGTATTGGCCCATTTAGACGATGATTTTCCCTTCCTAATCCGAGATTGACACAGCAATCAAAAGTAAAATCATAAAATAGTATTGAAATAAACAAAAACATGTGATCAATGTTAAATTTGACAATTCAAGTCTAAAATGATCAAAATACAAACTTACAATTCTGCATCGTTCCCCCCTGACGCCATCTTGGATCTCGAATAACCCTGGGTCGACGCTGGGTTAGAAGAGTAACAAGGTCAAAAGTTCAATTGCGTCATTGTTTCTATTTTTAACACTTTCCCGGGTGGTTCATATGGAACCCGAGTAACGCGAGTTCGATCCCGGGTCCCATTCGAACTTGGCCCTGGATCCGCCCCTGGTAACTACGACATTCTTTGGTCAAAACTCTTCATTTTTTGTATTTCTGTTCATTATGTTGTACTTTATTGTTTTACAGTAAAAATTACTAAATTTCTCCAGCCATTTTAAAAATATTATTCATATTCGTGAATATCAGTAGACACGAATAAATATGACTTTCTATATAACGTGGCATTGTTTTCCTCATAACTACGACATTCTTAGGTCAAAATTATTCATTTTTTGTATTTCTGTTCATTATGTGGTACTTTATTGTTTTAAAATAAAAATGACTAAATTTCTCTAGCTATTTTAAAAATATTATTCATATTCGTGAACTTGAATCCATATTCGCGGATATGACTCATATCCGAAATTAAGTCATACCGCTTATTTGCATTTGAACTCTTTTGATTCCATGAAACAAAGGCCGGACAAAATTGCCTAGGGTCGGAACATATTGCCTAAGCTGAATCGTCCGGTCCAGATGATACTGCCTCGGCAATAATGTCCGTGCGGACAATCTGGCGGTCGGATGTTCTAGTCTGATACACCTGATTAACATTTCCGCCTTTTAGGTACTCCCATAATGTATATTTAGAAAAGGGGATTCCACATTTGCTTACGCAGCCACGGACGTTTGTTGGTAGGTGTACCAGCAAGACAAAAAGAAACCAAATATTTGATATTTCCAGAGGTATATAAATATTGATACCTAGGTATAGTAAAACACAGGTCTACATTTATATTGTACTAAATTTATGATTTAGCAGAGTAATTTTATTTTTATGAATCGCCATTTATACTGGGTTTATACTACTGGGTTTACACTCATTCTCAGATAATTGGGACATATGCCTATTTTATTGTCCCTTGAAATATTAAGGGCCAAAATCTGCCATGATATGTATGTAAAGTCGTTTTCCCAAACACCAAGGCAATATTTAACAAAAACATGCATAAATTTTACTTCAAAGAAGAATAAAATTACTGCAATGTTAAGTGATAATGTGTCATTTTTAACAAAAACGAGTGTCCCTCGTGACTTGTAGTTTTTTCTATTGTGTATTCCATTTACAAAGCTAACAATATGTGTCATAATTTTACGTTTTCTGAATCCCTGACCAATCAGACAGCAAAGATTTAATATCATTTTAAAGCAAATTGTTACGATATAAAAACACTTTTCTGAGATTGTATGTCCCTATTTTTGTGACCAGATACGTTACCAACTTTTGAATAGACTTTACAATTATCTGATGATGGATTAAAAGACTAGTTTATGTTGTTTTTGATGAGTTGTTCTATAACCTTAAACCGAACAAAATTATTAAAAGATTGGTTATAACAATAAAAAAATGCATAAGACGATTCAACAGAAAAATGCTTTGTTGCGTTAATTTTCAACAGATACGTTACTATGATATTGTCTGTATTAAAAGTAATTATTTGCGTAAGATATATATAATTGCGTAAATATGTTCTTGCATATTTGATTTTTATTTTCAGTATCAAAAAAATGTTCTGTTAACAAAACATATTTGATATTAAAGATTTTTAAAATTTTTATCAACAGATACGTTTGTACGTTCAATCACACATCTTGTAGACTTGTGACAGGAGTTATATTTTCTATCTGCAGCTATTGTAGGAGTAAGCTTTGGTGTTAAAAGCCAAGGCTTCAAGCCATAACCGCTATCGCCAAGCAGCAAACCATTCCCAATACGGTTTTTTTCAAACGCTTCTGACAACGAACAGTTATTCCATATGTGGGCATCATGAGTTGAGCCCGGCCACTTCGCTACAATATCTAAAATTCTGTTGTTAGCATCACAAACACACTGTATGTTCAAGGCATGAAACCCCTTCCTACAGACATATGCATGTTCGTCATTGCTCGGAGCTTTAATACGGATTAATGTTCCATCCACTGCACCCACTACCTGTGGAAAATGTCTTATATTGAAAAAATCTCGCTCTACCGAAAGCTGTGCTTCCCTTTCCATTGGAAAACTAATATAATGATTAGCGTTCTGTGCGAAATATGAAGATATCTGATGAACGCATTTAGATACTGTCATTCTACTAACTCCGTGAGCATCACCAATGACAGATAAATAACTGCCAGTGGCAAAATATCGTACTGCAATCATCACTTGCAAAGACACTGGTAATGACTGAGTTCGTCTAGTTGACCTCACCAAGTATTCCTGTAATTCACCGCATAAATCAAATATGCTTTCCCTGTCCAGTCTGTAGTCTTTAACAATCCCTTCGTTACTCAGAAAATCAAGAGGATTTGTTCTGTCACGAAATATACGTTTTGAAATTCGATTTCTGCATTCATAGTGAAGCAAGCTCAATGCTACAGCCATGATTCTCTGTTAAGAGAAAGATAAGGCTGCCTAGGACCTCCCTTAATTTTATTCTCTTAAACGTCTCGTAGAATTTGTTCCTGTTACACTTAAAATAAGCTAAGAGTGGTCTAAGACAACTTTGAGATTGATATTGACTTTTTAGTTACTCATTCGATAAGACTTTTCTTAAGTAGGTCCTAAGAGAACACTGAGAGATGCCTTCGTAGACAGTCGTCGCGAGGAAAAGTTTAGAGCTGTCAATCATACTAAGAGAACTTCTTGTTACACTCTTTAGATTTAAGACGTTCTTAAGATCATCTTAAGGCCTAAGAGTGCTTCTAGTTACTGGCCCCAGGTTTTTAACATTGAGTAACGTATCCATTTCTCGTGGTAACGTATTTGTTTTATGCTTTGAACACATGATTGCTCAATTCCACAAAGTCTTTTGTAAACTAAATCATGTTCCTACAACAAAATTGTTATTTTTAAGTGATTTATAAATAAAAGTAACAACAATGAATACTAAATTTTATTGGAATTATTGCACAGTACATGTATAGTCCGGGAATATAAAAAAAAAGTCAGGAAATGCTCAACACAACCAACAAACAGAACGAATGGCAAATAAATGTCATATCCCATTATGGGCACTTATAAACAGACCACTCACAGGCAGTTAAGAAGGACATTGATTCAGGATGCAACAGACTTTCATTATTGGGCCATTGAGAATGAGATAGAAATTTCATATGTGTTCTACTTAGAGTACAATTCTGCCACGGAATACTTTGCTATAGTAAGGAAAGCAGTTTCAAGGACCATGAGGCTACATGCAGTACGCACCGACTGATGGGATAAAATATAGAAGCGTGGTACACCCTGCCATTGTAAGGTATACAGAGGTGGCATTGCATGTGATGGGAGTACAGAACATCATCTATCTCTTCAACATGTTGAAATAGTAGTGAATTATGTGGTATCCACAGAGTCGTTGATTTCTATGTCAGTATGAAAGTCGATCTTGGAAATAACTAAGTACATGAAGTTGAAATATTTTAAAATGGTTATGTAGAAGTGATATACCAGGAAGTTGGTATATCGGAAAGGTAATTGGTTACTACAAATTTGATGAAACCGTATAGATTTCTTTTCTGAATAAGAGTAAACAGTTCTTTTAAGTGGCCTCTCAACCCTTATGTCATTAGGGTTGATAGTACTGATGTATTGTGTAGTTTTATAAAAAAAATTAACAAAAATTATAAAAAAAACCAACTCTACAGCTACCTTAAAATGGAACTGAAGTATAGAATAAAAATTTGATGATTTTTTGCAAAGTTTGGAGACACTCGTGGTGACAATCATTAAAGTGGCATATATTAGACAGATACGTTACGTTTATTATTGTTATTGATTTTGTTGAATTTTTCTAAGTTTAATATGTATTTCATACATTAAATTTGATATCTACGTTTTTATTAAAGTTAGCAAGGTAATTTAAAGTTTATTGATAATTAGTTCCACAACATATTAAAGCGTTCTCATATTTATATATATTTTGCAACAGATACGTTACTTTTCATATCATTTTATTTTCATGCTAAAATAATGAAAAAAGATATAAATAATTGAAAAATATATTACATATTTGCAAAACCAATGGCCAAATATTAAAATTTGAACATAATTGGAGCAATATCTTGATATATATTTCTTTGAGAGCAACTAGTTATTACTCTTATTTCTCTGAGCTGTTNTTTTCAGTTTCTTTCATGGAAGTATAATACTTTTCATAAGACTTTCAGTATCTGTAGAATATGTTCGGATAACAAAATGCACCAGTTTTACTTTTAATGAGAATTTATTTGCTAAAATGACAAATGCAGGACTGTAACGTATCTGTTTTGTCGAAAAAGGGGACCCTTAGTTCTGAAGGGTTGAACTTGTTTTACAGGCAGAGTTAAGATAAACCACTTAGGTTCCTTTTACATCATATCTTTATAAAATATTTGTGCATAGTTTAAGTCGAATTGCACAATATTTTTTTCCAAAGTATATTTTTTCTAATTGTCCCGATTTGCTGAGAATGAGTGTTTACCTCATTCCGATGGTCTTACGGAAACACACCTTGTAAAATATACGATACCTATCGTTTGAATGAATCTGTATTCATACAAACATATTATGCTATGAACTAATAAAAAATAATGATATCCTTTTAAAACAGGAGTTTCAACCTTGTGTTCAAGTTATCGATTGTTGACAGTTCTCCGATGGGACCTTTTTTTACCTTAACCTCGTTTCGATGTACTGGGAATTCCGTGTTATGGAGAGCCATTGGGGCTAATATGCTTGACTGCTTTGGCGGGTTATTTACCGGTATATCAGATATATTTGAACCAAATAAAAGAATTTTTTATTATTTTAAAAATTCTGTATAAAACACTTAGATGGAAAAAAGATATGATTGCATAAAATGTAAAAAACAACAATTGATTTTTTTTAATTGTTTGGGATTAAATTTTATGCACTTTTTGGCAATTTTCATTTTAAATTTCACATATTTTAAGAGTTGGAAGAAACATATGATGGTATAATTCCAAAAAACAACGCTTAATCTTTTTTTCTAACTTTGTTCACTCATGCCGTATATACATGTAAATGTAGCTTTAATTTCAGTCGTATTATCGAAAAACAACAAAATTCTCATAATTGTTAATCTGGTTTTCCATAGTTTTTTTCGGCGCACAACCGTAAGTGCAACTTTATTGTCATTGGTAACTAGGAAGCTGGATAGCAGACGAACATAAAACAGTTTTCACATGTTCAATAAATGATATCTAAGTTTGTTTTTAAGATTTATCAAATGAGATGGCACATAAGGGTTAAGGAGAAGTTGAGATTTATTATTATATATAATAAAACGGCAAAAGCATACCTGAAATGCAAACATTTCCAAAAATTAGGTGATGTAAACAAAGCGTGTCGTCAATGAAACGTGACCTGCATCCTCTGACCGGCGACTGTGTAAACAGAGGTACACAAAGCACAAAAAGAAAATACCTCGGAATGAGGTATAACACGGAATGAGGTGAAGACAGTATAATTATTCCTTACACAGCTGTTAAAAATAGTAAATATTTAAGAGTCACTATAATTAGCCATGATCTCGACTGTGACCAAATTTTGATAATATTACATGTATCAGGGGCATAGCCAGAATAATGGAGAAGTATAGACACAAGCTCTTTAGGTGAGGGGTCTGGGCACAGGGGCTTGTTACGTGGGATAAAAAAAATTGTAACAAACCCCTGTTGTCTGGGGCTGTTCAATGGGATCCATGGGGCAAAGACCCCAGAAGCTCATAGGTTATACAACAGAAAGGGTGGCGTTTTTAATCATTTTGGACGTGCCTTTAACAACATGAAATTCAGATTATTTTATCCCTTTTTGACAATACCACTACGGACTAACTAGAACTTTAACGTCCTTGACTACCCAGATAGACCTCTCGCGGCCGGACCGATGGTCATGTTACTGTATACCCTTCGAAACTTTAATGCCGAAAGGAATAGCAAAATACATGTCTGATAGAGGTTATTCTCTGAACTTTTATTCGTCATGAATTATTCATTGTTTTTCACTTGTATAAGTTTATGAAATGTCCTCAAGAATCATATCCAAGTTGACTTGCACATGTCTGTGTACATGCATAAGTGATAAGATGGACAGGCATTCATCGCCAATGGTCGACCTTAGTAGGATTTCATACGTCTCATTGCACTGAAAGATCTCTCGCTTGTTTCCGCTGAAACTGGCATTGTCAGTTAGATACTGATGATGCTGTATATAGCCGGGTAATAAACCATGGTTTGTTGCATGTAGAGCGTTGAATAGTCTTTCTGTCTTATCAACTACAAGAGTCCACCAAGGCCGTAACTACCATTGAGGCAAGTGAGACAATTGCCTCACTAAAATTTTCGTCATTTTAAAAAAAATAAATGATTTACAAAAGTGTCTTGTGTCTCGTGTATCCTTACAAAAAAAATGTATATGTTGATTTTTCCTAAGTAGTATCAAGTTGTTCCAATCGTCTAATAGTCAGCCTATTCCATATGTTATTGTGACACCAAAGCGCAGTGCACGTTGCAAAGAGGGGAACTAGCTGTGTGCACAAAACGTCGGGACAAGGGGTCAGTCTATCGCTAGACTTAAATTACTCATAGCTAAAATGCAAGCAAGTTTTAGCAATTTATTTTACATTTGTACATAACAAAATATTCAAATTATAATAACAATTTCAAAACAAGTTCCAAATAAAAATAATAAAGTTTACAAAGTTCAAATACTAAAAGTATAGTTAATTCCCAATTTTAAAAAAGTAACTAAAAAATTAAATAAAGATTCAAATAAACTAAAATGCCAAAGATAAATGCCAAAATTTTGCATCAGTGTTTCCGTCCATTATAGTGGCTGACTGATGGACAGTCCTTTTAGGCCAACTATTTCTACAGTGTAAGCTTGATCAAAAATGCTTCCCAAACACTAACTCATAACCTAAAATTTCTACTCTATTTATACCAAACTATAAAAAATACTCGGATTAATATGTCATATACGAATTACTCTAATTAACACAATAAAATATAATTAACTCATGAACATCAGTCAGATCTACGTAATTGCAACTCAAAAGCTTAATTAAGACAACTTTGAATAATAGTAAGTAATTATATAAAAGTTAAATTGATTAGAAAATGACGATATACCACTGTGACAATTGTACGTCAGAGTTCACTCAACCTCAAACCGTATGTACGTCTCTCATTTAGTTACATTATGTCATTACGTGATGTAGTTATACACGTTACATGTTTACATAGACGACACTTCTTGTACGAAATGGATATTTGGCTGAAAACAAGGTCTTGCCGAAAAAGTAAAGCAGGCCTGTCCGAATTAGGTTTGTGCAAGTTTAAGTTGTATGTCGTTATTTTTCATAACACAAATTTCAACGAGAATAGATCGAGAACGCCTTCACAGAATCAGTTGAAAATTAGTTGCACTTCATCATATTTTTTTTATTATGTGTCCCCTCCTTTAGGCGACGGGGGCATTAAATGTTACCGTCCATTCGTCAAGAAGTGTGTTCCATGCAATAACATGAAAACACGGCAACATAATCACTTTAAAATCACTTGTTTGGAAATGTTGTTAAGGACATCACATACAGATCAAGTTCGAATTTCATTATGAGGGGTATTTTGCATTTTTTGCTCACCTTGCCAAAGGAAATGTGAGCTTTTGCCATCACTTGGCGTCCGTTGTCTGTTAACTTTTCACATTTTAATCTTCTCCTCTAAAACCCCTCAGCCAAATGAACTGAAACTTGGTAGAAAGCATCTATGGAAGGTCCTCTATAAAGATTGCTCATTTCGTCCTGATCCATTAACAAACATGGTTGCCACAGGCAATTCTTGTTTTTGATTGGCCGATTTTTAAAAATCTTCTCCTCTGAAACCGCTTGGCCAAATGAATCAAAACTTGGTAGGAAGCATCTATGGAAGGTCCTCTATAAAGATTGCTCGTTTTGTCCCGATCCATTAACAAACATGGCCACCACAGGCAATTCTTGTTTCTGATTGGTCGATTTCTAAAAATCTTCTACTCTGAAACAGCTTGTTCAAATGGACTGAAACGTGGAAGGTCCTCTATGGGAATTGCTCATTCCATTTTGATCCGTTAACAAACATGGCCATCATAGGCAATTCTTGTTTCTTATTGGTCGATTTCTAAAAAAAAAATTTCCTCTGAAACCGATTGGCCAAATGATATGAAACTTGGTAAGAAGCATCTATGGAAGTTCCTCTATAGAGATTGCTCATTTCGTTTTGATCCATTAACAAACATGGCTGCCACAGGCAATTCTTGTTTTAGATTGGTCGATTTCTAAAAATCTTCTTCTCTGAAACTGCTTTGCCAAAATGAATCGAAATTTGGTGGGAGACACCTATGGAAGGTTCTGTATTAAGTTTCCTCAAAGCAGAATGAAAGGTGAGCAACACAGGCTCAGGTCAGTGCTGAGCCTTTAGTTCGGTTTCTGCAATGGTGCCAGACATATATTTTATGGCCCTACTTCTTGCAGGGAGGACATTTGTTTCATAGTTATTTTTTTATATGATTTTGGTAATTAAAGCTTTTCTTCTATGACTGCATTGATCTTCGAGTTTAAAAAGCATGTGATGACCTAAATATGTGTTTTTGGCAGATTCTTGTGGTTCTTGCATCGCCATTGAATAATCTAATTGTTGTATGCTTCTTCTTTTTATAGCCATGAATACTATAATGTATGTCAGTTGGATGGTAATTTTGACTATTAAAACAACCACTTTAACTTCATGTGTGCGATCAATTTCATAGCCAAAATATCCTTGCAATTACAAAGAGCTTCATGGGGGGCTATGCCACCCCCCCCCCCCATTGGACACCTTACAAGGACTCTGCCCTGGACCTGCTGAGGACCTAGGTGGTCCCCAGACCTCCTGCCTCAATAGAAAGGAGACCCTAGTTACGGCCTTGTCTACCTGATTTTCCAACTCTCAACCTCATTCACAAAATATACTTTCCTTGGTAAATCTTGGTATTGAACAATCTATCAACTATTTCAGGTGTAATGCTTAAAAGACTTGCAGGGTTTAGATATATAAGATACCCCCCAAATGCTCCTCGTTGCTTACTACTCGCTTTGATATCTCTTCTACTATATGATCCAAGGTTTCCAAGAAGACAAGGTATAGGGATATTTTCCAGATGGGTTGTCTACAGGATAATTCCCTCTGAACATTTATATTATATACATTATAGATTTAAACATGGAACACATCTACATTTTTGTACATGCATATTCTAGTAATTATAAAGTGGAGCATTGATTTAAATTTAAAAAATATTGCCAAATTTATGTATAGGCACGTGCCTACTTGAGCCTAACATAGCTACGCCACTGGTAATATAAGGCAAACAAAACGAGGATTTTTACACAGAAACTTAAAGAACTACAATTGCAAACACAAAGTAAAAATAGCAAATGCTATTTTTACTTTGTGTAGTTCTTTAAGTTTCTGTGTAAGATATATACTGTGAAAAAAGATTTATATATGTAAGACTCAGATCGACGTCCAGCCTCCAATCGACGTCCAATCCTCAAATCGGCATCCAATTCTCAAATATATGGCCATTTTTCACTTTCTCAAATCGACGTCCAATTACGCCACTGACGTATACTTCTAATGACGTCACTCCCGTTAGGACATGGTTTTGAAACAATGATGAAGAAGGGACAAGACCAGATTCAGAGTACATTGTACATTCTACTTTGGCGGACCCTAATCCTAACTTAACCTTAACCCTAACCCTAAACCTAACCCTAAACCTAACCCTGAACCTAACCTTAACCCTAACCCTAAACCTAAGCCTAACCCTAATCCTAACCTTAACCTTAACCCTAAATAATATTAATGAATGGGAAAATGCTTTAAAAACACACAAAGCAAAAAAAAACAACAACTTTAAGAAACAGATAAAAAAAAACACGCAAAACAAAACTGTCATACATTACAATTATTTTTTATGGCAAACTTTGATCGTGTAAATGGGCCTATAGAGATGCAAGTTTGGAAAGGCCGCCGATTTGAGAATATCCTAAAATTGGACCGTGATTTGAGATAATGACGTCAGTGGACGCCAATTTGAGGAGTGGATGTCGATCTGAGTCTATCATATATCCAATCAAAGCTATTAACATCAATCCCCTCATAAAAAAATCCTATACTACAATTCTGTACAAACTATACAGAAATATATTTCAAAAGATTAAATTTTTGTAAAATTTCACTTTAAGTTAATTAAAGAAGACTTTCAATTTCAAAATTACTTCAGATAAATCTTTATTTCTATCATATAAATTATAGATGTAACATGTTTTTATTTTACACAAAGAATACATGAAAATAAATAGTCTACTACAATTTTATTGTTTTTTTCAAGCAATCTTGATTTTTTTGGGGTGCAAAATCAAAATCTCAGATAAACTTCCAGTTTATGGATATGACAAATAAATTTTTAATCTCCGATTGGCTGCTACAATGAAGAATTTTATTTCCTCTCGTAGTATTGATTTTTTAATACATATGTCATTTGTATATAATTATCTTAATGGAATTGATTTTATTTTGCAGATTTCGGAAATATCGAAAGATAAATGACAAGAGAAAAAACAAAAACACCATGTTATATTCACAACTGTTGAATTCTGAAGAGTTCTACATCTGTACAATAGAGAAAAGAGTTTTAAGCTTAATATCTACACTGATCCCTATTATCACTGCTATCTTAGTTCTCACCAGTTTTGGAATTGTATCTTACCTCGTAAAGAAAAGACGAAATAAATCTTGTCTTTCTGGCGAAAGATTCAGCCATTGTACTTTGAACAACGGTAACAATTTGAATGTAGCTCATTGTGACTTCTGTAAGAGTATATACAATCATACGACTTCTTTTCCAAAGGAAGACATTGAACTTTCAAAGAATATCACTAATTCTAAAAGTATCATTATAATATTGGGTGAGATATTCACTGGAAATTGGGACCTTTATCCAGATTTGGACTTTAGTGAAGACGAATTAAAAACAAGGATTAATTATTGTACTTTTGGAGGAGATCATTGTATTGATAAGCCAATTGAATCATCTGATTGTGATAGTGATTTTCACTTGCCAGAAACAGATAATTTTGAAGAAAGTCAAGACAAAAGTATTCAGTATACAATTATAAATAACAGCGAAATAAGATCAGAACGTAACCGAAATCACATACCTAAAGAGGTTAATCAGCGAGGTGTACCTCAAAATAAACACCTGAAAAACTGTGAACGATATCAAGGGAAATACTGTAAGAATCGTTTTGGTACCAGTCCTAGTATTACTACACTGTACCACTAGACAGTGGTGGACAGTTCAACTGGTTAGGTTATTTAAATAATTTCAGGATTATATTGTTGTACATTTGAAAAAATACTTTGCATTGTAAATAATTTATAAATCATTGTACTATAAAAAAAAGAAGTTATCATTAGACAATATTTCACACAAGTTACATTCTTCATATTTTTTTGTTATCTTAATTGTTGAAGTGAACATACATAATGGCAGAAAGCTTATTAAAACCGCTTACAAATATTTATGAAAATGAAACAATACGTCAGAATACTTTCTTTTCAATGAAATGGCCACCAAATGCTCCAGTTTGGCCAATACTATTGGCGAAAGCTGGATTCTATTATAAAGGGAAAGGCTTAGATGTATCTTGTTTCAGTTGTGGAATAACGACATCCGTTGGAGATTGGATTCGTAATATACATCCGCAGCAGATACACTTCAAATTGAATCCAGATTGTGAATTTATTCAATCTGTGTTAAAACCAGAAGGTGGGTCAAAGACATTTAATGACCAAGAAAGATGGCAGATCTCAAATCAGAAGGGATTTCACGAAAGTACAAAGGGAGATAATACTATTTCCCAAAGTGATGAAGGTATAGGTATAGGTAGCATACCAAAAGATATGCTAGATGCTGAAAAAATGGAAGAAAGTAACAATGTCATCACAAGTGAAAATTCATTACCGTCAACATCTTATCAACCCAGTATTCAAAATAACATTGTCGGTCAATATAGTGGATTCGCTACATTGTCCACAGTGTCGACAGAGCCAGCTGAATCTATTTCAGGAAACAATCTTCTTGTCAGTGGAAGCTCAACAATCTCACCATTTTTTCTACAAAGGTATTTAGCATCAAACAGTGAAATATCACAAGCCACAGCAATAACTGGTCCAAACCTTAGGGACCAGTCTGATATCCCGAGACAAGAAAATGTTACATGCCGGCATCCTGCAATGAAAACAGTCGCAGCAAGAATGGATACCTTTGCTACTTGGCCTCACAAAGAGATACAACCACCTAAAGTCCTGGTAACTGCAGGATATTTTTATACATGTACGTAAGATATATATAAATCACATGTCATTGCATAGATACAAATGTACGTACTCTATACCCAAACTAACCTAAAATATGATTTTACCTCAGCTGAACTAAAGGACAATGTCAGCTATTGTTGTTTCTTTGCTTTTATCGTCATCTGTAAACTTTTCTTCTCTGAAACCACACGGCCCATATTGGAGCCAAACTTTGCATGGCATGAATTTTTATTAGGTGGTACTTTACAAATCAAAGATGCAAAGGTGGCAGTCATGGCAGTTTTTAACATAGGATCCTATAGGGGGAAAAAGCTTTTTTCATAGAAACTATATTAAATATTTATGATAATCAGGTGATCCCTGGTTTTTTTAATATATTTTTGTATTTTTGAACTTTAATATCATTAGCTGTCAACTGCCATGACCTTTATCAAAATGACTGCCAGTACTAATTGTAGATATTTTTTAAATGACTACATGTAACTGTTCGTTATCAGTACTCAACACTGAAATGAGCTGAAATGTTAACTTGCAGTTTCATAAAAATGAAAAATATGATTGTCAATCTGTATATTGATAGGATGATATACCCTTGTGTTATTTATTTCGAATGTAAATGAACAATTACAGACTCATGGGGGGAAAAAAAAAAAAGGGGGGGGGGG
>MJUT01062498.1:588986-621466 GCA_002080005.1 Gigantidas platifrons | reverse complement strand
ACTCGAGACGAACATGCTAACCATTAAACCACTGATGCAGTTAAATAATGTCAATAGAAATCAGCAGAATACAGTGATGTTTGTAAATCTCTAGCTATTTGTTAACCAAGTTGAGACTGAGAGTCAAACTCAGCTTTAACTTTTATTTCTTTTTTCAGGTAACTTTAATTTTACCGTAGAACAGGTGCTGAACATGATACTAGATTTACAGGACCGAGGTGAAGAACTTCAAGGTTCTGACGGGGAAGATGTCTCGGAGGAACCAACCACAGAGAAGCCATTATTATCAGCAGGTGAAGATATTAAATAACACCAAAAACTACTAGCCCTAATCCCCAGTCTAGAAAAAAATTAGTTCAGGCTTGTGAAAAATTACATGGCTACGGTATTTAACACCCTTTTCAACAATATTTCAGTTATATCATGGTGGGAAGAATTACATGAAATTTGCTTAATCAATTACTTGATTTTTATACAATATTTTATTTTTTCCATGCATTTTGTGTTTTTATCTCCCACTACAGTATTGATTTTTATTGGTCCAGTCATTGTTTTCATGCCTCCGTTTATTGTTTACATATTTTTTAATAATTGCTAATAACATTAATTGCTTAAAAACCTTATGTGATTATGTTTGTCAGTTGCATCTACTTGTAACAAGTAGCCTTTTATTTTTATACGTCCGTCTCGAGACGGGTCGTATTATGCTATTGGGTATGGCGGGCGGATGGGTGGGTGGTCGGGCGTCCACACAGGTTTCCGCACAATAACTTTAGTTCTGTATATCAGATCTTTACCAAACTTGGCCATATGATTTCCGTGTGGAAGGGGAAGAACCCTATTTATTTTGGGGTCATTAGGTCAAAGGCCAAGGTCACTTACTATAAATATAATTTTTGACAGCAGGGTCGTTTCCGCATGATAACTTTAGTTCTGTATATTGGATCTTTACTAAACTTGGCCACATGATTTCCGTGTGGAAGGGGAAGAACCCTATTTATTTGGGGTCATTAGGTCAAAGGTCAATGTCACCATTACTATAAATAGAATTTTTGACAACAGGGAATTTTCGCATGATAACTTTTGTTCTGTATATTGGATCTTTACCAAACTTGACCACATGATTCCCCTGTGGAAGGGAAAGAACCCTATTTATTTTGGGGTTACCATTACTATAAATAGAATTTCTGACAACAGGAACGTTTCCGCTTAATAACTTTAGTGCTGTATATTGGATCTTGACCAAACTTGGCCACATGATTCCCCTCTGGAAGGGAAAAACCCTATTTATATAGATGGGCGTATTTTGTGATGCACACATTTCTTGTTTACAGAGTATTCTGGTTTCCTCCACCAATAAAACTGACTGTGCCACAACATAGTTGAAATATTGTTGAAATTAAAGTGGTGTTAAACAGCCTGTGCCCCCAAAATAACCCTTAACTCACTCACTTAAAAAACAAAAGACAAAAACAAATTATTTAGATTGTCCAATATATTTTTGATACAACCACATAAATTTTGTGATGGTAATTATTGTATGGCAATGTTGTTGTTGTCTGCTAGGCCAAAAACAAAATTACATGTATTTCCGCTATTAAACCCTACCGACCCTAATTTTTTGTTCCTACCTTAAAGTTTTTTTGGCAATTTTTGAACAAGCACTATTGAAGTCAGAATGTGTCCCCTGTAGAAACTAGCTAAAAATATTTATAAAAATAAAATCTTTTTCCTACCTACCGACCCTAATATTTTAGAGCATGTTAGTGGAAACACATGTATTTTTTTTCTTGGCCTTAGCACTAAGTTCCCATAGTTTAACTAGTTCCCTTGATCTAATTTAATAATACATGTTATTCAAACAATCACTATTAAATAATATTATGACTAATTATCAGTAATATGGGCATTTCTCCATTGATCTTGGAGTGATCAATGAGTTGAAAATTATTGGTGAGTGTGACATCAAACAGGTTATGACTTAACAGATAAAATAAATAATCTGAAAGGTCTAGAAATTCAATAAATAGTTATGGTTTATCAATTTGGATGTTTGGCTTGTGTATTTTTTACCAAATCGTGTACCAATAGGGTCAAACCTTCAGAGTTGTTTTGTTTCAAGTTAGGTTTAGTTTTTCTGTATAATTAGGGATACAAAAGATTATTTTATGTGTATATATGTTCAAATTCAGTATAAAATTCTATATTTATATTTATGCATGTATTGTCAATTTTGATTTTGATTTTTTGTAGATGAATTTATGAAGTTAGTAAATCAACAAGAACCATTAGAGGGTATGTATAGTAGAATGTTAGATGTACGAAAATATATTTATGTATTATTTATTTGTAAATTTGGTAAAGTGTTTATTATCACTAAAAATGAAGTAAATATTTATGTTTTCGTCCTGTCTGTTCGTCTGCGCCTCACAGTTTGTATGCACAACTCGTACATGTTTCTAATTACCATATGGAAAATCATTTAACGCTTCAGTTTCCATATTTGCCATTCATTTGCGCAATTTGCACTTGAATTCCTGAATTGCAATTGAGATCCTGATTGATTTTCTGGATTCTCCCTTTAGTTTACAGATTTGCTCTCGACTTTCTGATTAGTTTTCTGATTTGTCCTAGTGTTTTGGTTTGCCAATGATTATGTTTCTTGATTTGTCCTTTTGTTTCTAAATTTGCCCTTAGATAAATCAATATCTTGATTTCCAATTATTTCCTGAATTTTCTGATCATGCTTAAAAAGCTTCAGATGTTTTTTTCTCAATATTCTAGGTTAACATGATTTTCAATTAAATATCTTGCATTAAAAATATAGATACAAACTTGATATTTATATATTGAACTTATTTAATAGATGCTGTCAAAGTTATAGAAGAAAACAGATTATTGAAAGAAAGTATGTTATGTTGGAAGTGCAAAAAGGAACCAATCTGTATTTTGTTCACTCCATGTGGACATAGACTCACGTGTGAAAATTGCTCAAAAACTATTCACCACTGTATGAAATGCAACAAGAAGGTGAAAAAGAAATACAAGACATACCTAGCGTAACCTTGGTTACATCTTAGCTATTCCTCATCAATCGTCTACAGTAGTCTCCCATCTTAAAAGGCCATTTCCTCCAAACAAAGGTGACCTCTCTTATTAGGCCAGATTTCAGATGCACTGAGATCGTAAAATATTAGTTAATTGTCCCCCTCAATAGAGGCTGTTTCTCTTATAGGGCAATGTTTTCATTGCTGAAGGGGTGACCTAATAAGAGAGGGACTACTGTAAACATTGATGAGGAATAGCTACAGATAATGGACAAAAGTATTCACACGCTTCCAATTTACCCTATATATTTCATATTAAAAACTACAGTTTTTCAAAATATTATCTTGAAATCAATTCATGTCCGATTTTAATAATTATTTTGTCAACGAAAGCAAAAAGATATGTAGTTTATAGTAGTAATTTTGAAATAACGTTTTAAAGCATGTTTTTCAAATCGTCATTATTTAAACACAGGCTTAAATAATTTGTCTACAAAGGTATACTCCCTTCCTATGGTACCAAGGGTTCTATTATACCACATTATTTACGTTTCACACAATTGTGCTATTGCAGCGCCACCTGGTAGCAGATCTATCTTGGTATAGTGGAGTCCCAACCTACACGTTTATGATCATCTGTAAAAATCATAAACTGTCTGCACAGTTTTTTTCTACCGGCGGGAAACTTTTTATAGATGGAATGGAATTACATTTGGCCTCGTTTTGAACATAAATAAACAGATGACAATTCAAGTAGAGAGTGTTTATAGTTGGAACAAATTAATAACAAATGATTTGAAGGGCATTTTCTTGTTTAATCATGTTGGACAATAATTTAATCAGATTCTCGGGTATCAGATTTCCGCTGTTAATGTTTGATACAGCACTCCATAGACTGATTTTGGGAACTACCTCGGTACCATATATAGGAATCTCCTTTTTTTTTACCTATAAAATGGATGCTGTTGTAATTGCCGATAATAGACTTATAAACATACTTTGGTTAAAAATAATGCATTGGATATGAAGGAAGGGATCTGCTGAAGTAATAAAATTAATATTTTCACTCAGCTATGTAACCGTTTTTATTTATTTCTGGTAAAACATTAACTACCTTGGTACCATAGAACCCTGGGCTACTATCAAAGCATTGTATTTAGAAAGAAATTAATTCAGTTGTGTGTTTAGCTTGTATATTCTGAAAATATTTATCATAGAAAATTATTTTGAAATTATACAGTAAAACTACATAAAATTAGTAAACATGGATAGATTTGAATAATATTTTGCAAGTAGCTTGTAATTATCATTATCTTGGATTGGTTCTAACATGGAAATAAAAAATATTTCTCATGTCAGTAAACGGGCTCTGTAGAATTATTATCGCACAGTGAATATACCTTTTAAAAATTGACATCATCCATGTGGCTATACAATGAACAATGGTCAATACTTGTAGCTTTTGAAATGGCACCAGAATTAAGTGCTATTTACCATATACTTATATTTATCAGTATTCTTAGTATATATTTTATTAACATAGATAGAGTAGAGAATTGAATCAGTTTTCAGTGTAAAATTGTTTCTATTGTTTTTTTTTCCCACAATATTATTTTTCATTTTATCAGCAATAACCCTTTATGATATTGTGTAGGTGTTATGATGCTTTATAACTAATTGTCTTACATCTTGTTCTTTGCCAATTTTAATAGAATTGTGTAAATGTTAAATTTGACTATCTAGTTTGATTAAAGCAGCCACTGATAGGTGAGTATCAAGATTGATATAGGATGGACTGATGGAGCTGTTATCTGCAATACCCTGTTTAAGACTCAGAGCTTATTGAATTTAGTCTGATTGTCATAGTAATTCAGTTGATTTTTTTTCTTTCTTTGTTGTTTACCTAGCCTAATGCAATTCATATTAATATTATTGTGGAGGTAAACTTTGATCAGGATGTGTGCTTGTTTTTTTTCATTGTGTTATATTATCTCCAGGAATATTATACTTTACGTTTATATTTTTCCTATTTGTCTTTGTTAGCCAGCCGGTCCATATAACAGTATATAGACCGGTCCATATAATGTCTTTCTTTAGATTCACCATTATGACGTCAAATTTATTTCCGGTTTCTTTGAGTCTTTATTTCGGGAGAAAATTGGGCTTGTTTTTGGAGGCGAAGTATAATATAACAAATAGTTCACGGCAATTCGGGCCAAATGGCAGTTTATGGACCGGTCTGTCACCCACAAAATACTATATGGACCTCAGCTTCGCTTCGGTCCATGTAATATTTTGTGGGTGACATCCTGGTCCATAAACTGCCATATGGCCCTCAGTACCATGAACTATTTGTTAAATGGATTATATTAGATGCTGTAATATTTACCTTATAATGTGTGATATACATGTACGTTATAAATATTTTGTATTAAAGATACAATTTGTCTTAATTCATTCCTCAGGAATTTAAGTCGGACAGTAATTTAAAAAAAAGAGTTAATTTTTATGATGTTTCATATTTGAAGATACAAGAAGAAAATAAAGACGCAGTTTTGATGATATTCACAATCAAAAAGAGTATTTCAGGAATTATTCAAAATATAAAAACAGAAAATTAATTTATATGAGGTTCCTCATTAAAAGATACAATTAAAGGACAAAGAGGCTGTTTTGGTGGTATTCACGATCAAGAGTATTTTTAGGTATTTAATATGCATGACACTTGTTCTTCTGGAACAGAATTTGACACAATGTGGAGAAGGAAGCAGTCACCATTTCTTATGTTTATGTCTTTTATTAAGAATGAAGTTGAAGCATTAATATATGTGATTGGTGACTGCTTATTAGTATGCAGAACACCTAGGACAGAAAGTTAATTGAGGTACAAGTGTCATGCATATCAAAATTAATACAAAATTAAAACAAAATGTTGTACTATTTATTAAAAATATTATTTTAACAATTTAATTTTTGCAAAAAAAAATAATTTGTAATTAAACTTTGTATCTATTGACTGAGCATACCCGATAATGGTTATTAAACTTTGTATCTATTGACTTTGAGCGTACCCGATAATGGTTATTAAACTTTGTATCTATTGACTTTGAGCGTACCCGATGATGGTAATTAAACTTTGTATCTATTGACTGAGTGTACCCAATGATGGTTATTAAACTTTGTATCTATTGACTGAGTGTACCCAATGATGGTAATTAAACTTTGTATCTATTGACTGAGTGTACCCAATGATGGTAATTAAACTTTTTATCTATTGACTTTGAGTGTACCCGATGATGGTTATTCCAGAAACGTGTTGTACACATTAAATAAGATATCTACCTGTTTTATTGTGTTAACCCTCTGTTTTTTGTTTCCTCTATAATTTACAACTGATCAGGTTACGTTTTAGTTCTATGGTTTCGATAATTTTTTTGAGAGAGTTTGATCGATAAGTGTTCGATTAGCCAAACTCATCAATCAATTAGTATTCGAAAAGTGATCGATGATCGATTTGATCGATTAATTAAGTCAGGGATATTATGTATGTAATTAGTATTTGTCAGAATATGGAGTTGACATTGTTTAAATGTCAGGTTTAAGCCAATTTATGTTAAGTTTTTACAAACAAGTGTGTATGTCAATTTTGACATTATTTAAATGCCAGGTTTAAACCAATTTATGTTATTTAGATTTTACAAACAAGTGTGTATGTCAGGTTTAAACCATTTTATGCTATTTAGTTTTTTCAGACAAGGGTGAATGCCAACTGTCCTATTGTATAGATCATTGCATATAAATATGTCATGATGTTAAGGATCAGCCTTTTCAAGTTGTTTTTAACTTGCAACTAGTCTTAAGTTAGAATAGCAGTTATTTCCCTTTGATAGTAAAAGATAAACTTGTTAGTCATATTGGTCTTTGTACCACATGGCTTATAGTTTGTGTATGGTCTCTTTTTAGCTTTCTATATATAGAACAGCTATTTCTCTTTAACTAAAACAAGAACTTTCACTAAAAAAAAAAAACTTTTCTTTTGACGTTGTGCACTATATACAATACACAAATGTTCCAATAAAAGATGGTTACCAATTTAAATATAGGAATGCAGGACTGTCAATGGAAATGTGTGAGATTAACAGAATTTGCTATATTTTGGTCAAATGTTAAAGGAAATTAATAAACTACCTACCCCAGACTTTTGGTGGTGTCTGTGTTGTTCATCTTTTTAGTTTTCTGTGTTTGTGCTATGTGCTTTTTGTTTTTGTCTTCATTTTATGTCTTGTGCTCAGGATTGCCGGTGTCTCTGGATTGTCACTTATTGATTACTTTTTCAGTTTTCCCTTCACATTTATTCACACATTATTTAATACTAAATACACAAGTCAGAACTTTCATTGAGTAAAGTCTAAAATATAAAATTGGATGGAATTTGAACTTAAGATTAGGGATAGATAATGAACTGTTATTTTTCCATTTTATGGTTTTTGTCTGACAATACAAATAACATTTTTTTCAAAAACCTTTATCATTTTAAGCCATTTTGTATTAAAATGTAAAATATAAATGAATTAATTCCTTACAATTTTGCCTCTTAAACCATCAATAAGCCAGTTTGAAAATATCTGTTAATCATCAATATTGTTTGATACAAATGAACATTGTATATTATAGAAACTATCTGTGTACATGATTGTTGGAAAAAATATTTTTATAAGTAGAATTATTTTGTTTTTTTTATTAGCATATTTTAAACTATAGATGCCCATTCAAATTTAAACACTTCTCATTTGGTTTTATGCATCAGTTAGGGATAGTTGACACTCATCTTTTGTGCAAGAACGATAAATTTTATTATGTTAAAAAGATTAATTTACACATATACACACATCACATCATTGTATATATACTTTTAATTAAGAAGACTTATTTTGCTATAGGAATTTTCAAAATAAATTCTTACATGCACATTGAAATGTTCTAACCTGTATATAAAATTGTTTGTAAATAAGTACATTGATGTTGTTGCTTGGTTATTAGTTTACACATGTCATTACAACAATATTTCATGCTTCAATTTTTAGGGGGATTATGATATGGTGGAGGCCATTTTATTCATTGATAGAAACAGATTACCCAGAGAAAATCACCAACCATTATCTAAGTCACTGACAAACTTATCAAGTTGTATCGAACACATCTCACCACGCACGGGAATCAAACTCACAACTTTAGGAGTGATATTCAGATTGTACTGGTCAATGTTAATCTAACTTATTACATAAATTAAAATGGCAATGAAATACTTGAAATATCCAATTTAAATTCAGTCCAGTATTTCTCTAGTGAAATAAAAACAATTATTTCACTGTGACACCTTTACCATTCGTATCTCTCGGTGTTTTTCGTCAGCGCAGGAGTTCCAAATGGGGAATTTCCAGATATATTGATCGCAAAATGTAGGGCAAGATTTTTTTTGTACTTGATTTTTTTCACGAGCGGAAGATTTTGAAAGTTGATGGGAGAGATGGAAGGGACCCTCAAAATCGGGAGAATAATGCTCCCGCCGGAAGGTTCACATGTATGCTACTGTTAAAAAAAATTTCTCCTCTGAAACTACTTGGCCAAATTAAACCAAACTTGGCAGGAAGCATCTATGTAAGATCCTTTATAAAACTTCTTCATTTGGTTCCATTCAGCCAACAAACATGGCCACCAAGAGCAATTTTTTTTTCTGATTGGCTAATGTTAAAAAAATCTTCTCCTCTGAAACTGCTTGGCCAAATGGTGCCAAACGTGGCAGGAAGCATCTATGTAAGGTCCTCTATAAAGTTGCGTTGTTTTGTTTCATTTGGTCAACAAATATGGCTGCTAAGAGCAATTTTTGTTACGGTTCAGTGACTTCGTCAAATTTGTGTCACATTTTCATGAGCAGGTCTGTTTCTCAATTACTGTAAGAGATGGGTCATCTATATTTGGTTGATAAATACATTGCAAGGTGTGCATGTCAGTCTGGCAGGTGTTGCTTGACCTTGACCTCATTTTCACGGTCCAGTGACTTAAGTCACATTTTCATGAGCAAATCTGTTTCTCAATTACTATAAGAGACAGGTCAACTATATTTGGTCTATAAATACATTGTAAGGTGTATTTGTCAGTCTGGCAGGTGTCACTTGATCTTGACCTCATTTTCATGACTTGTGTCACATTTTCATCATTGTCAGTTCTTCAATTACTGCAAGTCATAGGTCAACTATATTTGGTCTGTAAAAATATTGTAAGGTGTACATGTCAGTGTGGCAGGTATAGCTTGACCTTGAACTCATTTTCATAGTCTTGTGATTTGCGACCCATTTTTTTTCATGAGCATACCAAAAATGATAGAATGGCAAAACAGAAATCAGCACATTTTAAAACTTCTATCATTTGAATGAGATATACAAAAATAATTTCCATTAAATGACAATGTTTAGTTAAAAAGCAATGGGAAAACAATAACAAAACTTGAAAATTGTTTTTTTTTAATTAATTTTTACCTCCTCCCACTCCAATTGAGATCACCCTGTCTGTCTGTCTGTCGTATCAGACTGTCCATATCCCTTGTAAAGTGCAACTCCTCCCAAACTGATCATTGCATTTGAATCAAAAACTGCACAATCTGAAGGTTTGCATAAAGGACAGAAAATTGGACTTGAGCATATTTTCTAGCCATATTATCACATGCTCTCTAAACCCTTATTATTCCAAAATGGTTAATCTGATTTCAGTGGAACTTTGCACACAGCTAATGCACCATATGAAAATTTACAAAAAGGAGAGCTGCTCTCACTTAACATTACCTTATGCATAAATATAGAAAACAGTTAAGGTAATGATTATCTCACTTTGAAATTTGCTTCAGTATTATTCTTGTGCCAGGTGAGCGATACAGGCTCAGCGGGCTTAGCCTCTAGTTTTAAATATCTTGTTCCTGCAAACATGTGTAAGATTAGGCTTATGGTGTTTAATATTATATTACTGTTTTACGAGTTTTTCATTTACATTGTAATTATAAATTATATTTTACTAGTATACTAAATGCATAAATGGATGTAACATTATGTATGTTAATAAAAAGAATTTTCGCACAAATTGTTTGTGTAATGTTATCAACATTGTCTGAATCATAAAGATTAGGGTTATAGTGTTTAACACCACTTTAAACAATATTTCAGTTATAATGTAGTGGTCGAGTAAATTGGAGTACCCAGGAAAAAACAAAAATCTGCCACATAAAGTTTTATCGAGTACACCTTGCCATGAGCGGAATTCAAACTCACAACTTTTTAGCTCACCTGGCCATAGGCCATGTGCGCTTTTGTCATGGGTAAGCATCCGTCGTCCGTCCGTCAGCTTTTCACATTTAACTCTTCTTCTCTGAAACCGCTGAACAGATTTCAACCAAACTTGCCATAAATGTTCATTGGATGGTCCTTTACCAGATTTGTGTTTTTGGTAGATCGGAAATTCAACATGGCTACCAGGGCCAATAACGTGTTCTGATTGGTTGAAACCTTGAAAATCTTCTTGTCAGAAACCACTAAACCAATTGAATTGTGACTTTGCAGGAATGATCATTGGGTGGTCATGTACTAAACTTGTGAATCGTTTGCCGATCGGAGATTCAAGATGGCTGCCATGACGCGACTTAGTTTTAACATAGGACCCTATGGAAAAAATGTTTAAAAGTCTTTAACTCTGAAACCAATAAGTCAATTTAAAACAAACATGGCATGAATGGTCCTTAGGTGGTCAACTTTCAAAATTATGTGCAGTGACCCCAACCTCCATCCAAGATGGCTGCCGTCATCGAACATAGTTTTAACATAGGACCCTATGGGAAAAATGTTTAAAAATGTTTTCCTCTGAAACTAGTAAGTCAATTTAAAGCAAACATGGCATGAATGGTCCTTAGGTGGTCAACTTTCAAAATAATGTCATGTGACCCCGACCTCCATGCAAGATGGCCGCCATCAGCGAACATAGTTTTAACATAGGAACCTATGGGAAAAATGTTTAATTTTTTTTCCTCTGAAACCAGTAAGCCAATTTAAAGCAAACATGGCATGAATGGTCCTTAAATGGTCAACTTTCAAATTACATCCAGTGACCCAGACCTCCATCCAAGATGGCCGCCATCAGCAGACATAGTTTTAACATGGGACCCTATGGGAAAAAATCTTTTAAAATCTTCTCTGAAACCAGTAAACCAATATAGCAAACATGTCATCGATGGTCCTTAGGTGGTCAACTTCCAAAATTGTGTTCAGTGACCCCAATCTCGGTCCAAAATGGTCGTCAGCGGCCATAGTTTTAACATAGGACCCAATGGGAAAATTGTTTAAAAGTCTTCTCCTCTGAAACCAGTCAGCCAATTTAAAGCAAACATGGCATGGATGTTCCTTGGGTAGTATATACTTTCAAAATTGTGTCCGGTGACCACAACCTTCATCCAAGATGGCTGCCATGAGCAGACATAGTTTTAACATAGAACCCTATGGGATTTGAATAGAAACTTAGATGTATTCGGCATGCAGACATTCTTAAGAGGACTTATTTATATCAGGTGAGCAATACAGGCTCACCTGAGCCTCTAGTTTTAGTAGAGATAGGCACTGATTGCACAGGTAGTTGTAAATCCATCTACCATACGATCACGACCACGATGGCCCCCCCATAAAATGGTGAAAATTAATTGATCTTTTAAATATGAAGACATGTTTTGGTTTTTGGTAGTATGTTTTCTTGTGTAAAAAGATATTGTTTAATACCAATTTAGCAATGTTTCAGCTATATCATGGCAATAACAAGTTACATTCTTTCAAGTGCTAGCTCACTGAAACAAGTCTGCGGGTAGACATGATTCCAAGCCAACCTCTCTTTGCACCTTTTCCTTAATGCTAAGTGCTTTGCGGAGAAGCAGCAAATATCAATTTTATAGTCTAAGCTTGACCTGCCCGAGACTTGAACCCATGCATGATCTACTACACTTGAGACAAGCACACTATATAGTCTAAGCTTGACCTGCCCGAGACTTGAACCCATTCATGATCTACTACACTTGAGACAAGTACACTAACTATTACACCACGATGAAGGTAATATTTTATATAAAAGGATTTGGATGTAAATGAATATGAAAGAGAATCCTTCTGAAACTCAGGAAATATAAAGAACAATTACCAGTGTAGTTGTTCTTCAGCTCACTGTTATGGTGGGACTTTTTACTATAAGGTGAGTCCTAGACATCCTAACATGTGGAGGAACATTAGCTTTAACTAATGAATGGTACACAAGAGTTTTAAAAGTCACACATATGGGCTAGCTTCATGCTACTCACATTACCACATCATTTCACTAAGAAGATTGATTTGAGCCGATAAAACTAGTTTGTCCACATGAGCTTAACAAAATGTTGCTAAGTTGCCAATTCCTCTGGTTGATAGCCAGAATACACAATTGTTACAGTATATATAGACGATACCTTTCCTTTGTGTAATAGTGGTGAGGTGTACTCGATATAACATTGTGATAAAGTTTGTCAGTGACTTGCGTCAGGTCTAATTTTCTCTACCAAAAAAAAACGGACAGCCAAGATACATGTAACTGAAATATTATTGAAACACCATCAAACTCTAAACCTAATCCTTGTGTAATATGACCATCTAGTTAATTACAAAAATATTTTTCAATCTGAAAAATAATAATAAAATTAAATACACTTTCTTTTTACATAAATAAATACAATTTATTGGCAATTCTTTTTAAATGTTAATTTATTCATAAATTTGTTTTTTTATGTGTAATAATAATTTTATGAAAATAAATACTGAGGCCAGAATTCGTCACTTAGATATGATGTGGAACTGACTTCATTTTTGTTATCGTTACCATGGTTACAATTCAAATTAACTTCACAACTGTCAATCATGTCTGAATTATTGTTTGTCTGACGTCTAATTTCCTTTTCTAGAATTGTTTGCTCCCAGTCAGTTCTAACCAGTTTATACAGGTCTAGCGTTGCTCTAGAATCTTCTACTGAACAATGCTCGTTTTGTTGAATGTTCCTCCCTGTAAAAAAATATTTGTATATATTATTAAAGTGAATTATTACAATACTAACACAACCGCATCTGTGGTGTAATGGTGAGCGTGATTGCCTCAAGTGCGGTAGATCTCGGGTTCGAGCCCCGATCGGGTCAAATCAAAAACTATAAAAATGGTATTCGTTGCTTCTGTCTTAAGAACACAGCATTAAGGAGAAAGAGCAAATACCGGTTGGCTCGGAATCAGGATAATGTGTCCAAGTGGCGCGACATGTCTATCTGCGGACTGTTGTTTCAGTGAGCTAGAACTACAAAAAAATGTATAAAAATCCAACTAAGCGTGTTGGTCTAGTACAAAGCAGACCTCTTCATCATGTCATTGAAAATTAACTTGTTCTCACCATGTTTGGCTGAAATATTGCTGAGTTGGCGATAAACAACAAGCACTTACTCACTGAATTCTTACAATACTAACAGCAAATAAAATGTCTTTGTGAAACGTAAAAATAAATGTGACAGCAATAGACCATTTGTAAATTTATGACATTAGTTTAAAATTATACATCTTTACACATTTTTATTTCCCTTTATTGTGGTGGTAAACAAGTCCTCTTCCATTCAAAAATCATTGAAAGTCACACCTATTTTTTCAATAAACAGCAAAAACTTTTAATATAACTTGTGAATTTTCTATATATGTACTTTTTACAAGGTTCAAATATTATCTACAAACAATAAGAACATTATAGTCAAACTCTCTTTCCTTTAAGTTGTTCTTACATGGAAGGGTACCAAGTATACCCGCCAAAAGGGAAATAGCTCCTTATAAACATAAATAAAGTTTTTTTTTTTTTTTTATATTAGACCAAACCAAATCAAAGGAATAGATTAAGACATATATTAATTTATGCCACCAAAGTGTCCAGGGGCCCGGGTGGCTCAATGAGTTAGGTCGCTGGATCTAACAACTCATACAAGCCTATCACCAATATGGCATGGGTTCGCACCCGGCTTTGTAAATTACAAAAAAGGGTGCACTCGACTCGCAACCACAAGTGATAAAGTTTACCAGTTGCTTGCCCATGGTCGATGGTTCTCTCCGGCTTCCTCCACCACTAAAACTGGTCGCATTATATAGCTGAAATATTGTTGAAAGTGGCGTTCAACCAAAAATCAAATCAAAATCAACCAAAGTGTCCATTTCATACTTTTTGTCCAATGCTACTGATCAATAGAACTTTACCTAACAATACTTGAGCAAGATTCTTCAAAGACACAGGAGTTGTTACTGATTTACTAGCCAAAGCTCGTAATGGTTTATATCCAGAAGTGTCCCTTATATATTTCCCTTCATGTTGAATCTGCATCACTTTAAAGTCATTAAACACTGCATGACCAACTACAATTTTACCCTGAAATCAAATAAACAATCTTAAATGTTAAATCAAGTACATACAATTATAAAGACAGTTCTTGTTCGTTCTGATTTCACAGGAGCGATCGGCGTGGTCGTGATCGCATGGTAGATGGATTTACAACTACCTATGAAATCAGTGCATATCACCACTAAATTTGTGAGTTCAAACCCCGTTCATGGTGAGGTGTATTCCATACAACATTAATGTGATAAAGTTGTAGGGACAGGTCGGTGATTTTTTCCCGGTACTCTAGTTTTCCTCCACCAATGAAACTGACTGCCACCATATAACTGAAATATTGTTGAAAGTGGCATTAAACACCATAACCCTAACACTGATTTCACAGGTTACAATTCCCCTTTTTCATTCTAGTTTCAAATTTGTTTCCCCATTTCTTACATGTCAATTTCTTCAATATGTATTTCTGAACATATATTTGTCATTGTGGGCGTATACATGTATGCTTCAGTGAGTGATTGTTGTTCAATCCCAAATGTGTGATATTTCAGTTATATTATGGTGAGAACAAATTACATTTGATGAGATGATAATAATATCTTCTATGTCCTAGACCAACACGCTTAGTTGGATTTTTATAGTGCTAGCTCACTGAAACAACAGTCCACAGATTGACATGTCGCCCAACTAAGACATGTTATATTGATTCTGGACCAATCAGTCTTTGCTCTTTCTCCTTAATGCTAAGTACTTAATAGAGAAGCAACAAATACTAATGTTATAATCTTTGGTGTGATCCCACCAGCACTCTAAGTTAACCACTGATATGGTTTATATGTGTGTAAGTGAGAAATTATCTTATGGCAATTCTTTTATACAAAATATTCTAACCAATCCTATTAGTGTTACTCGAGCAATAAAATATGCTCTAGATAATGGATATATCCAGCTGATCCATTAGGCCTACATTGTGCAAGTATTCAATAGAAAAAAATCGTAACTACAAATGTACACTGCTTATACAATAAAACATTTATAGAACAAACTTGATTGACTTGCTCATTTCCATTCCGGTCCCCCCACCCCACCCCGACAGCCTTTTGAAAAAATGTCAATACAGTAGTGGAATTTACAGTTAATTGTGGACCATTCATCACTCTAGTCTAACTACCAATGGCAATAGCATTTTAATTCTCTAAACAATTTCCTTCCACATCCTCTCTTTGTCATCCCTTCTCCCATATTTTACTCACCCCTCACAAAGCTGAGGTATGTTAATAATGACCAGTATATACCTGAAGTATATCCCTGATTTGTTGTTGTGCTAGTTGGAATGGAATGGCATCTCTCATATTTCTTTTTCGTATTCCACTCCATCTAGTGCGATAGTCGACAATGGTGGCATCCGGCCTCACAAACACATCAAAGATTACATTTCCATCGAAGTTCACTATAGAACATCTACCTAAAATTATAAATACAAAATAAAATTAGTTTATAACATTATAGGACACCTTCCCTAACATGTCTAAGAAAAACCCTGATTTCAAAAGAAAACTACATGTACTCACATTCTATGTTTTAGTTAGGCCCAGAAAAAATGTACCCAAATTTCCACTAACATACTTGAGGAAAATGGAGTAGTTACATGTACATGTAGGTAGGTAGGCAGAACTTGTTTGACTTTCTAAATTTTTTTTACACACATTATACATGATGTACAGGACACTGATATGGTTTTTATTAGTGCTAGTCCAAAAATGGTAACACAAATTCTAGGGTAGGCAATAAAACTAAAGGTTGTTAGGGTTAGTGGAAACATGTCATGTGTATATTTTTTGGGCTCATTATCAATTTTCAACCTTGCATCTAGGTTAGGGTTTTGATGCTTAACGCCACTTTCAACAATATTTCTATTATATCATGGCGGTTAAATTCAAAGATTTAACAATGTCCTCATATAAATTTTACCCACAATGCATCAGAACCTTTAAGTGTTTGAAAAATGAATACAGTTCAGTATCACATGTCACTTCCTGTATATGGGTAAAGGTACATGTATATACAGATGTGCCGATGGAATGAGTTGACTTTTTCAACTTTCAAATACATTAAATGTAAATGATTGGGTCCTAAATTTTCCACTTCATTGATACATGTATGTCACAAATTCTTCTATAATTATATTATAATTTAATATTGAAAGATGCAAAATTGATCTGTGTATATTGATTTGATTGGGGGGGGGTTATATTATGATAACCAGTTTTAGTGGTGGAAGAAGCCTGAGTACCCGGAGAGAACCATCGACCATGGGCAAGCAACTGGTAAACTACGTTATCACTTGCACGAGTCGAGTGCACCCTTTTTTGTAATATACAAAGTTGGGCACGAACCCACACAGCCATGGTGACAGGCTTGTATGAGTTATTAGGTATTCCAACTACCTAACTCATTGAGCCACCCAGGCCCTTCTGTGGATATTGATTTTAGGTTTTAGTCTAATAAACGAATAGGTCACCAATAACTGAATAATATATGAATAGGTTTAGTTGATAATTTAATCCTTCTCCAATGGATAATTCCTTTTCAAATTTCACAGAAAAAGACGAGTATAAATGTGTGAGACCATGAAAATGAAAAAATAAAAAACTAAACAACTTGCTAACAGATATACTACGCAAATATATAATATAAGACTGACATACAAAACTGACATACAAAATGTATACGGTTGTAGCAAATAAACATAATACCTAAAGCACTGGTATTCTTTGGGTGGACTCCAACAAATTCACAGTCTAATGCCACAATCAAATCTGGTGGGGGAATGTTATAACGACTAGGAAATCCTATATGACTAGGGTTAGAGACTATAGATGTCGTGTTAATTTCAATATCACAGTCCTGTTGTATCTTTTTACTGTCTTGCGAATTTTGAACAAGGCATGTGCATGAGTATGAATTTTTTTGTAAACAAATTTCACAATTTCCCTTAATTTTATTATTATATTGTATACTGTTAGTGTTACACGTTTGCACATTATCCGTTGTACATATACTACATGTAGTATTTGACTTGACACTTTCAATTCCAGAATCATCGTCTTCCTCCGACTGTATTTTCTTATCAATTTCAAATCGATTCCATTTCATTTCCTTCTCAGAGTAGAGTGGAGACAGTTTAGGATCTTCTGGCACTGTAGTCCTTCTGCTTTTTACTTTGATTAATCTCTCTAACCTATAATTTAGCTTCCTTTTCTTTGATTTTTCAGGAGAATGGTTGAATTCTTCTGCATTTTCTAATTTTCTTTTCCTTGGCTTAGGTTTTTCATTTTGAAATGGTAAAACATCAATACAATTTGACTCTGCTAATCCTTTACTATTATTAGAATTAACTTGAGACATTTTGTTAGATTTTTTTGGTTTCTTTGCTTTCTCTAAACATTCTTTCAAAACTTCTATGTCGTCTTCATCCAAATCACTATCAAATAGCATCAACATGGCTAATAATTGCTGTAAAAATAATTTTAAAAAATGATTTCATAAACATATATCATCAAAATGCAATTGTTTAAATAAAAAATGTAAATGTAGCAGTTAAATCAAAAGATCATAGAATATTCTGGATAATATTTCAGCATGGCGATAAGTTTTAGTGATGGAAGAAGCCGGAGTACCATTGACCATGGGCAAGCAACTGGTAAACTTTATCATTTGCTGTTGTGAGTCGAATGCACCCTTTTTTGTAATTTACAAAGACGGGCGTGAACACGATTCGGTTTGTATAAGTAACTTGTTCTTACCACGATAAACAAAATGTAGCTGAAAAATTGCTAATTTTGCATAAATCACTCTATAATGGTGCTCTGTTTACATCTTGTATCTCAATGAAATTTAAAGTAATCATACTTTCAAACCAAATTGTGAATCATGTTTTAAAGGTCAAAAACCAAGGATTGTCATGTTTTACTTGTTAATGTTAACCACACTTTTCTCTTTCTCTTTAATGCTGCATGTTAAAAATTAATAGGTCAAAAAGAAGCTTTCAACTGCCTGCTCGAATGCTGAAGTATTTCTCCACGAATGCGACAACGCCATACCATACATGTAGATAATATAGCGAAAAATATTTGTTGTCATATAAAGGTAATCGATTGGAAACGTACGTAGTATAATTATCTTGTAGGCCTATAAACATGCATGTCTCTGTGGTGTAACTGTAACATTAAATATTGTACGAACTTGACCTCAAATGAGATCTTTTCATTGGCTATACTGCCTATAGTCGGCATTTAACAGCTGATGCTTATACAGAAAATCTGTTGTAGGTCTAGGATGGGAAATTTTTTTAAAAGCCGTAGTTATGAATGAAGTTTAGAGTAATTAGACACGCCTCCAAGCAGTTGAACAAATTCTTTTATTTATAGGTACATTATGAATGAAGTTTATAGTAATTAGCCACACCTCCAAGCAGTTAAACAAATTCTTTTATTTATAGCTACACAAAAAATCAATAAACACACAGATCAGCTTACATGTATATCAGTCAACACAATTGGGTTTAGCACACAAAACAATACAATTTTATGCAATCAAGTTCGTACAAAAATATTATTAGCCTTAAAATGGGAGACATTGACATTTAAAAGGTAGTGAATCAATTGTACGGTTCCAGCTACCTTTTAAATGTCAATGTCTCCCATTTTAAGGCTGATAGTGTCCGGTAACAAGACAGTTCGGCACCAAGACATTTCGGCACCCGTTGAAAAAGATAGTTTGGCACCAAGACAGTTCGGTACCAGGACAAATCGGCACCGCATTTTCTTTCAAACATATGTGATTTAATAGCTTTTTTTTTTAAAAATAAAATCAAAGAAAGTTGAAAAAAACAAAACAAAACAAAAAAAACATCAATGATCGTTTAAATGCAATCAAAACATAATTGATTTAATATACTCTTTAACAGAAGCCATTATTAACTCTCTTAATTAAGATCAAAAGCATTTCGAAAATTGAGGACAAGAAATATGAAGTGTTTAGGACTTACTTTTTATATAAATGTCATACATTGTACCTGGCATAAATTCCATAAACAAGACTCAGTGCAGTAATTTAAACGGGGGATTTTCCACAAGTTTTCCGTAGGGTTCACATTGGAGTGAAAAATGGGTATATAATCCTCAAACACAATTATTAAATGATAAAATACAGAAAAAAGGATCTTTTTCGAAAATTTGGAATTGATTCAAGGCTATTGGAAGTTTTGTACGTAAAATAAAAAATAAAAAAAAACACAGGTGCCGAATTGTCTGGGTGCCGAAGTGTCCTGGTGCCGATTTGTCCCGGTGCCGAAGTGTCTAGAATTCATAGTGTCCGCCCTTACAATTCGTCAATTGTCTCCTATATCATAAAGTCAGAGGACGGAATAAATCACAACGATGACTGACTTTGTTAGGTCTGAGTAAGTTTTTCATTACAAATATAACACAACCGGACACAATTTTACAGGACACTATTATGTCTTACATAACAACCCCTGTCACGTCTGTGAGTGTGAAATTTTAAAAAATGGGACATATGATAAATTTCAGATTCCTCAAGCCGACTCACCAGAATACTTTTCCCTGAGTCAAATATGATGATAGTTGAATTGTATTTCAAAAATTAGAAGCAAACCACGTTCTCACAAGTCTGTAACAAATTCCCACTGGCATTTGATGATTTTTAATCTCGAAACACGTTTCACAACAGCGGAAGTCGGTTTATCTATGTAAAATAAAGAATGTAATCAGGAACATCCAACTGTCCGGATTATTTTGTTAGACTAATGGTAATTAAAACAGTCATTGGAACTGAGGACAGGGGGCACTTGATTCCATTTGTTCTATTGCGTATTGAATTTGTTTATATTTTGTACATTGTATGTTTATGTATTGTTGACTATTCAATGTAACCATTTACTCTAATTAGGGTGGAAATCGTGCTTAATAATAAAGTAAAGTAAAAAGGTAATAGCATGGGACCATACTAGGCACATGTTTCTATCAATGGAAAGATCGACTAGCTATAGCCATGTATGTTATATTACATGGATAGTCGACCCTCCCATTGATAGAAACAAATTTTGGAAAGCTGTGTCATAGAAATTATTCTAAATGATTAATTACCCATTGGGAATAAACTGAATGGCATGCAAAAGTCAATCAAGGATTTATATATATAGTAGGACTACTATATAAATCCTTGTGTCAATCAATAATTAAAATTATATGTAGATGGATTAGAAATGTAATCGCTTATGTGGATTGTTGATATATTTTTAACCTAAATATATTTTTACCTTTTAACATGTTTCTAATTTCTTCTCAAGAACCAGCATTTCAATTTATGTGCTGCGTTAAAAATTACATACATGTGTATGAATTGTATTTAGATTTAGATTCGGTACAGGGTCTATATGGAACTCGAGCCCTACATGTAGGTACAAAGTCAAACACTAATAAACAGACTAGAAAATGTTCAGGTTGAGGCTGCTAGAATCGTGACTGGGGGCACCAGACTTGTATCCTTAAGTAATCTATATATTGAAACCGGGTGGGAAAAATTGAAAGATAGAAGGGAAAGGCATAGAACGATTCAATTTTATAAGATGTCAAATAATCTAACTCTTCAATATCTTAGTAACTTAATTCCGCAAAATTTCGGTATGATCCATGACCATAATACTCGTCATACCTCACGTATTCCTCCAGTGCGTACTCGAACATCGCTCTACGCAAGCTATTTCATACCCTCCAGTGTACAACTATGGAACCAACAACCAGATAATATTAAATCAAGCAGATCTGTTCAGATAATTAAATCAAATCTTCAACCCCAAAACAATACTAAACCCATTTATTATTATGTTGGTACTAGACTGGGACAAATTTTACACGCTAGGCTGCGTGCAATGCAGCTCTCTCAATCACCACTTATTTCGTAAAAATATTGTATATTCCCCATTCTGTCAATGTGGGGCAACAGAAACCACGGTCCATTTTCTGCTACAATGTCCCCGTCACAATGCAACAAGAATGAGATATATTCACACCATCAATTTACCAATTAACTTAAATACGGATGTATTATTGTTTGGCTCTACAGACTTAAAGAATGCCCTAAATACAGATATATTCTTAAACGTTCAGAATTTTATCATCAGTAGTAAACGATTCACATCTTAACCATATTCACACAACTTAAACATGAAAAAAAAAGCACTTGCACCTTTGCACTTCATTTGTTTGTTTGTTTTTTTTTTCCACTAAAGACACCAAAAATAACATTGACAACAACTGATTAGCACTTGATTAATTCTCAATACACTTCTACCTTTCGATACTAATTAAACCTTGAAAACGAGATAACAACAGGGATACGGATTAATATAAGTATAACCACTTGTTTCCGAATCCTATTGATTAATTTAAATGTCTGTACAATTTATATCTGTATTATCATAATGTGTAATATTGAATTAATTAATAAAATATGTTTATACTAACACTGTGAAAATATAATTTAAATTTTTTTCTGAAGAACGAATAATTGAAATACAAGTCATGAAGCGTCTTCATTGTGTATGCAATATGTGAATCAAAATGATGATTAATGCCATTTGTGTGACTTGTATTTCAATTACTAGTATTCGTTCTTCAGAAATTTTGTATTTCTTAAAGGGGTCTTAGACCCCCATGATCAAAGGGATTCGAGCTTTATGAGTCAAAATTAAGCTTTACATACTAGACTACATTAGAATACATTTTAGACAACATTCTCAAAAACTAGAAGCAGAAATATAATATAACTCTAAATGGAATAAAATATCCTTTCAAATGAAGCTTCAGTCCAGTACAGAAAGGCACCAGGGTCTATATGGTCCAAGTCTTCATGGTCCAAAGTTTATCAATGGCTATAATGGGCAAACCTTTTTGTCTTTTAAGACCCAGCCGTGCTTTCATTTTTTGTATGTAAATATACTAAGAAAGTGTCAAGGAAAAGAATGCCCCTGACCATAATGTTTGACGTCATGGCCAAATAAATTATTTTGTATACCTTGTATGCAGGGCCGGACTATAACCTTTTAGGGCTCCTAGGCTTAACAAATTATGGGTCCTCCTTAGACAGATCCACCCTCAAACTCGTACGTATCAGTCTTGAATACTTTTTTACTTGTGATATATCTTAGCGACATTTACATAGCTTGAAGTAAGCTTATTGGAAATTATTTGAATAAACTAGAATATTTTGATGGCCCCGAGCTTGAGCGACCTTAGGCTACAACATATACCAGACTAGAGGATACGATCCTGCTTGTATGTTGTCCAGGCCCAAACTTTGCTTTGATTTTAATGGTCTCATTTCACTTGAGAGATATACATGTATGATTCTGTACATGAAGTATCAAAACATTTTAATTTCAACTTTCGTCATTATCATGGAAGACTCTTAGGTCTATTATTTTTTAGGAAAAGTACTGCACGATCAACCGACGCGTACGAACCAGAAAAATAATAGCTGTGACATGGAACAATGGTATTTCAGGATATTTAAATCAACCATTTAACAGATGCTAAGGCAACGACCATTTAAACTTGAATGGGGGGGGGGGGGGGGGGGGGNGGGGGGGGCGGGGTTATGTTTTTTTTCCTAAACAAATATTCTGATCCTTAATGGTCAGTCCCTAAGATGTGCAATATTTTAATGGATCTTCTTTACCAAGAAAGTGATCCAGTCTAACGTGATGGTTTATTAATTGTTATGCTTCCTGTAGCTAACCATCGATATTCTGGTAATAATTACCTAAAATAGTAATAATAATAAATCAATCAATCGCCTAAACGAAATGGTAATGTACACGCGTATTAAACGAGGTAGAGCGTCTGAAAGTGATAGAGAAAAGTGTGAAAGTTTTGTGAAAAAAACCTCAAAGAATTATTAGATATTTCGCGTCTTTACGTGCTGGTTGTGAAAGACATTTTTAGAGTTTGTTACATTTTATTTATTTCTCGTCCTTTGTTGTATTTTGTTACCCGAATCGTCCCGCCAAAAATCCAGCGAATGCTCATCTAGGTCGATCGCCCTTCAAATACGTTATCAAATAAAAATATCCAGACACTTAAAAATAAAGTCTTATATAGATAACAGAAGGTCGAAGACGGCATTGATAGTCAGTACTTTAGTAATAATCCTACATTGATTTGACCAAATTTTAATATTGTGGGTTATTATGTGATAATCAAAAGATTACAATCACTATTTTGAAAGAACGACTTCACCAAAGACAGACAGGATGATAATGGTAAATATGCTTTTAAAATTCCAGTGAAATATGATATCATACATTTAGTAGAGCTATGCAAAGCTTATCAAACAAATAAGCAAACAAATAAATAATAATAAAGAAAACAAACAAACAAAAACAAAAATCAAAGCAAAGCAAAACAAAAACAAATACCCCTTTCTATGATTTTTCTATTGGATTTTGTAAATATTCCTACAATGTGTCGTATTTTGTGCGTTTCATTTTATATACTTGGTATGTGTATCTTATTTTGTCAAATCAGTTTAGCTGGATCGTCACTTATTCCATAGCTGATCACGCCCCGATTACTAACCAGAGCGTGATCAGATATGGGCTATCAATAGTTTCGCTTTAACTGTTTGTTGGTAGTATATCAAACATATGCTACAAGATATATAGTAAAATACAAACCAGAATAAATACTACAATAAAAACGTGGATCTATACTATTTAGGACGCAAAAGGTTGGAAAGTCAAATAATTAAAAAAAAAACAAAAAAAACTTTAGGGGAAGAAAAGCAAATAGCCAAAATCGATTATGGTTATATATGCATGAGGAATATGAACCTTAGTTTTAATAATAATAAAATTGTGTTTAGAAAGTGTAAATATAAATAAATAAATGTATATAAGAAACAATGTCAGTTCCGAAACACTGAGAACTGGGTAGATGGTACTTTCGGGGGACAAATAGTCCCCCAACAGAGGAATTGACATGGTAATTTAGATATAGATATATATATCTTAGTGCACATGCCGCGTTTTTGGAATAATTATGATCAGATTATTTTGAGGAATAAGGTCAAGAAATGAGACAGAGGAAGCTATTTCTGTTGTTTCTTTTATCTCGAGTTCTTTGTGTGCATATTAATGAACTCCAATTAACAAATTTTGGATTACTGATTGTCAGAACATTATCAATATACCTGAATGTGACATTAAGTAGCTTCTATATATTTTTTTGTCTATGATAAGTTTTTGCATGAAGTGAGTTAGGGCCGGTTAAGAACGAAACTTTATGACAAAAGAGATGATTTCAATTTTCCCATTGTGAACATTCCATTTATAACAACATTCCAGCAGCACATGCATTTGGAGTATAAATCTCTCAGTTGACCCCATCTTCCAGAGCTTGTGACTACTATCTATGTCACAAATGACCACGTGTATATTCCACTTGTACTAAGCACTACACGGTCATTTCCCCATTCATGAGTTATCACCTGCTTTGTAACTAGAGTAACACGACGGGCGCCACTAGTGGAGTACAAATTAAGCTGCTTACCCTTGTTGACCGTTGATTTTTAGTGGACTTCGTATTGCTCGATCTTTAGTTTTCTGTGTAGTGTTTGGTTGATCGTTGTTTAACCTGTTGTCATTTTGCTTTTGGCTATTGCGTTATCTGTTCTTCGAGCTTCGATTTACGGAATCTGATCTTCGAACTCTTTCTCTGCCTGTTAAGTTACAGGACATGATCTGTAATGAGTAGTGATGTGTTGAAAAATGTTCCACTGGAACTCAACAAATATGCTACCGAAAAAGAACTTTGTTGATTTCATCCTCTGTAAAGCACTTTTTACTTTTACTTAGTTAATTCATGTTCCAAAACTATAAACTTGTAACGTCTTACTATTATTAAGTTAGGAACAATCAAATTAAAATTAGATGTTTGTTGTATAATTTGTTGTCTCTTTTTCATTGGACGATACAGTAAGATCTAACGACATGCCATTCGGGGTCATGTCATGTAGTCTTTAATTCATCATTGACCGCCTCATTAAATGCAAGACAGTTAAATATATTGACCAATCAGACAACAACTTTTAGTGTGTACTCGATTTTGATGTGTAAAAGATTTAGTAACATCATCGCTGATTGGTCGTTTAGAAATATGAACCTCACAAAATCAGGGGATGAATTCGGGTATGCTGGACTGTAAAGAAATACCTGCTCCACTAATGACACTCGTCGTGTTATTCTTATCAAATGTCACAATTTTCAACCGACTCACATCGTTAAACCTTTTTGTTTAGCTTTTCAATGAATAAAATGACGATTCACAAGATAAAAGCCTGAATGAAAACCAACAAGTTTGCGATAAATTCTAGAACTGCTATTTATGAAGGCGCCTGATAAGTTTGTGGTTTAAGATTAAAAATTATATTTGTTTTGTTTCAGCTAATGTGCTTAGTATTGATGTTGATTCAAATCGCTTTTGCAATTGTATGTCCAGTCCCACCACCATGCAGGTGTACAACAAATTCAGGTTTAAGAGCGTATTGCAACGGGTTGAATTTGACCGAAGTACCAATCTTTGTCAAATCTGGAGGACCATGGAATCTTGACCTTAGTAACAACAAGATAAAATCCGTCAAGTCTGGTGCCTTTACAAATATCCAACTTGAGTCTCTCTATCTATCAAATAACAGTATACAGTATGTAGATGATGGTGCCTTTGCGGGATCCAAAAGTAAGATTGACGTTCTTCGTTTAGACGGAAACCAGTTAAGTGCACTGCCAGCGGCAGTGATTAATCTGCCATATCTAATTGGACTTAACGTCCAATACAATCCAATGGCAGAGCTAGACGAGTACATTTTGACTAACTTGTCAAGATCGTTGATAGGGATATCGTTCGGTTCAAAGCATATGACGTCATGGCCTACGTCACTCAGAAAATTACGAAACTTGTTAATGTTAAGCATTTACGATTTGCCATTGGATACGTTTCCAGACAGTGCCTTTATGGGTTTTGAAAAGACCCTTACTTATTTGGAGGTGATTTCTACACAATTTACAAATATTCCAGTATCTATGAATCAGCTTGTAAATCTAAATTATGTAATTTTGAAAGAAAATAGATTTTTGACGGAGATACCGGAAGAAGTTTTTCGAGGTCTCCAGAACATAACAACGATCATTCTTCAACACAATGCCCTCAAAATAATTCCTTCAATCTTCAAAGACTCTAATAAAATGTATCAAGTTACAATTACATCGGAAAATATAACAGATATCACAGAATCGAAATATCCGACTAAATCACAACCCAGGTTTAATTACCTCACCATAACAAGCACTGGGTTACGGTTCGTCCCCAAAGCAATCAGCAACATGCCGACAGTAACAGTCATCAGCATGGCAAACGGAAATATATCTGGCGTTCATTCAACAGATTTCAGGAATATGCCGGCATTAGCGAATATAGTGTTAACAAATAACCCACTGTCAACAATAGACAGTAATGCACTGCAAAACTTGACATCGTTGAGGTATTTATCGTTGGATGGAACAAAGCTTACCACGGTTCCAGAAGCTGTGCAAAACACTAAGGTGACTTGGATTAACCTAAGCCGTACGTCAGTTATATGTACGTGCTCAGGTCTCCGTTGGATGAAAAAATGGCCTCGTAGGCTTAACACAACTATAGAGGGGAACTGTGTCAATGTCAAAATGACGATAGATGAATTTAAGAAGAATATTGTTTCTACTTGTTAAGTAAAAAGTTTAAATGAACACAAATTACGAGTGACAATTATTCTATCACGTATGTTATGTTACCTAAAGATTATTATTTTTCTATTTAAGTTATAAAGATTTAAATCATTTGCAGTTGAATTGATTATTACAAAATTCCCTCTAAGTAAAATGTGTATTTTTGATTTTCATTAAAAAATCATAGTGGACTACAGTTTTATTTGTGCACTGGTATACATTATATTGACAATCATTATGATTACTGAAAAATACCACGAGTAATGCTTATTCAAATCAAGTTGAATATGTAATAGCACCAAATACGTTGAGGGGCTGTTGAGGTCTTGGTATAGGAATTAACAAGTAGCTATGTAACCAGTGCCTATCGCAACTAGAGGTTTGAGTAAATCCCTCTCATGGCGAGGTGTACTCGATAAAAACATTCTGTGATAGAAGTTGTCAATCACCTGCGGAGGCAGGTCGATGGTTTTCAGCGGGTACACCGCGGTTTTCTCCACCAATATAACTGAAATATTGTTGACAATGGCGTTAAACACCATAGCTATAGCTCCCTGAAAACATTACACAGTAAGAACAAGGTATTAGTATCAATGATTACACATACTACATGTACTTTTCTGTACCCTGTATGTCACCAGTAGTGATGGGCACTTGTTCATTGGCAGTCATTAGTCGTTGTCCCGATTGTCCATTGTTTCCTTCATTTCTGTATGGTTTTTAAGAATTGCTAAACGTATTCTCTCCCTTTATAACCATAAAATTTCTACCGTTAGATGAGAATCAACCAATAATTTTCAAGGACAACCAATACAGTTATTGATTTCTTAGGTTTTTTTCTTTATTGTTTCTATAAAGTCAAAGACTTCTTCGATTTACGAAGTCTGATTACACCTTGGGTATCTTCAAACTCTTCATATGAAGTATGTGAAAAGACAAAAAGTGTTACACAGAAGTTATCAGTATGTTATGGTTCCTTATCAATAAGATGGTTAATTGTCGAGTTGGCACATTGCATTTCTTTTACACCAACGAGGCAGAGTTTATTTCACACTTATTATAAAGGCAAAGTAATTACAGATACTGTATATTGATAATGTTTTTTTTTTTTTAAATTAATAATCAATCAATTGCTAACAGAATTTCCTTGAAGTTCACCCAATGAACGTCAGAAACAATAAACAAGAAACAGTTTCTTCTGCCTCATTTCTTGACATTTACCTCCAATATGACAAGAAGAGTTTGAAGATATTAAAGTGGTAATCACAAACCGTATATCGAAGAAGAACAGACAACACAATGGCCAAAAGAAAAAGGACAAAAGGACAAACAACGATCTACAAAACATGCATATAAAACTAAAGATCGAGTAACACGAACCCCACTAAAAACCGGGTGCTCTGGAAGGGTCATGCTCCAGTAGTGGCACCTGTCGTGTTAATCTAGTTATAAACCCGGTAATAAATCTGGAATGAGGAAAGGACCAGGAAGTGTTTACAAGTCAAACATATCCATGGTCATTTGTGACACAGATATTAAATTGTCATTTTTCTACCAGACTCCATGACAAAAGAAAATACTTCAATTTTACCATTATCACGCATATAGAGCTTACAACTCATACATTACAATATAGCTTGCAGTTTTTATTCAAACTCTTTACAACGCTACCCTCCTCTGAGTATTAAGCTATTAAGTCAAAGATTAAAAAAAAGAATTGTGATCTTTCAAACAGTTTACAAGCAGATATCAACACTTGATTAAAATCTACACATGACGAGAGATGGTATTGACAAATAGATTATGGTTCATAGTTGACGAGAGATGGTATTAACAAATAGATTATGGTTCATAGTTGACAATCATTTCCTTATCGTGTCTTCCGATTGCCTTATTGTGTACAACTAAAGTTCAAATGACGGTCAAGGTCATCAGTTCTCTTTTATAGACCTAATATTATGCATACGAAAACATCTGTGTCACCAAGAAGCTTTGCTTCCAGTTATCCGAGTTTGTAATAAAGACGTACGAAGGTGCTTAAATATAATTACTTGTATTTTTACGCACGTGTTTGAATATATAAAGAGGTCTGAAAGGTCTAGTAATTCACAAAGAGAACAATCGCACACACAAGCACCACCAACCACACATTCCTTTCTTCATTCTCTGTTTTTGTTCAATTTACACATATTAATGTAAGAAATATTCATATACATTCATGTTCTATCAAATGTTGTAACTTATTGTATATGGGGGAAGACTTCATGAGTTTGTTTAACTTTGATCTTATCCTTTTCGCACATTTGAGCAAATAAAATATGTTTAAACTAAACAAACTAAGGTACGAAGATTTAATGAACTTCAGATATATTAATATGTTGGTAAATATTAAAAAAAAAAAGTAACTCATTGCAAGCTCCATGTAAAATATGTAAAACTGTAAAAGAAAAAAAATGTCTGACTCAATTTCTTGTTTTCGGGTGAATAAGATGATAGGATGTTGTTACTAATTGATGTAGTGTTTAAGTTATGAACTTGTCACCCCTAGTATATAGATCTATATATTTAATTCGCTTAAAATTAACAAACATCAGGTAAGTATATATATACATTTTTATATATTGATAAATAAACGTTAGAGATATACCGATGGGGAAATCAAGAATGGACAATCCAGAGATATTAGCAAGAAATACTTTAAAGTTACCAAAGGGGTAATCAGAATCCGTATATCGAGAAAGAACAGACAACACAATGGCCAAACGAAAAAGTACAAAAGGACAAACAATGCTCTACAAAACATACACCAGGGTTAGTGGGCTCCTGTTGCTCGTCTCTGTCAGTTTTGTCTTTCTTTTCGATGTGGTTTGTTGGTTTGTTGGTTTGTTTTTTTTTAATGTATTTTATGTCTTCGTCCTGTGGCTTGTACCCAATGTTGCTAGTGGAACAGGAACTGCTTACCCTTCCGGAGCACTCGAGTTCGCCCCCGGGTTTTAGTGGGGTTCCTGTTACTCGAGTTGTTAGCTTTATGTGTATGTTTATTATATCCTTTGATGGCCCTGTATACTGTCTAATTATTAAAGAATCGGAAATAAACTATGGGAGAAATCAATGCTTTTAATGCTCATATTGCAAAAGGTAATCTGTTTGTGTTCCTCCTGTGTGTCTCACGTATTCAATCACCCACTGAATATCGAACAGCATATGTCGCATACAGATAATTTATAGTACATTGCTATCTAATACTTATGTGATGGTGAAGGTTATCGGATTTCTTTTATAGATTTATATTTTCTTATAAATGTCTGGCCACGAATAATAAATACATGTATCTAATGCATCAAATCCTAAAGTGCCTCATTTTCGCAAGCCAAGGGTTACGATCAGCTCTACTCATCTTCATCCTTGGCATCGTTAAGACGGATTTTCGAGGTCACACGGTGACAGTTTATATGTAATGCAACTAGTGGTAGCAGCAACCAATCAGAACGCACTTTACAACGTGCCAACAAAGACATATTTTCCGTCTATAATAGCCGTTATTGATTTGCTCTGATTGTCTGTCAATGAGTTTATATTGAATTTTTCACAAATCTTCGCTTGAAAATCAGCCATATTATAATCTCGAGTCAATTTTCAGGGCATTCAAACGAAAGGAAATGAAAGCCTCGCGTCGATTGGCTGAAAATGACACCATTACAAAGGGCGAAACTGTTAAAATCCAGCAGGTGGCAGTGCGCAGGAATTACGAAAATCCTTCTAACGATGCCAAGGGTGAAGATGAGTAGAGCGGACCGTAACCCTTGGCTAGCGAAGACGGAAGTGCCTCTACAAAGCCAGAAAATTTAGCTACCATGGCATGTATATCTATGTCTAGTGTGTTTCTGATATTTTCTATTAAATTATGAAACTATACTGACTGTTTGATATTGTTTGTTTTTCCTTTTATTAAATGAATGTGGTTACTTGTATCTAGGAAATGATAATATTTTATTTTTCGGTGTTTATTTATTTATTTCTATCCAATTCTCCTTGAAGAAAGTACAAAAAGCCAGTTCCGGGCTAAAATTTAATCGGATCTTAATCATATAAAAATGACTGTCCCAGTTGACATGTTTGCTTATAAAAGGAGATACAACTGCTACATAATGTATCTGTCTGCGGCAGTGATTATACACACATACACAGAATGCTTCAGCAAATCATTTTAGCCTGTTGTGCTGTACTTTTTGTAAGCCATATAACATTCGCACAAGGTAAGTCGTTACAATTAAGTACGACTGATTTACAAACCTGTTATATCGCACTTATTTTCGGTGTGCAACATTCGCACAAGGTAAGTCGCTACGCTTTTCTGCAAACTGTGTTGCCATGTTACATCCTACCTTAATTAAGCCATGCATTATCTGCGCAAAGAATCTCGCTACATTTTAAAACAAATCGTTTTAGCTTGTTGCATAGTACATTTTTGCAAATAATAAACATTCGCACAGAGTAAGGCGTTATAATTTAATACAAACCAAGTCTTTACTGTTTTATTTTGCAAACTGTGTTGCCATGTTGCATCGTACTTGACTTAAGCCGTGCAATATTTGCGCAAAGAATCTCTTTACAATTTAAAACAAATCATTTTAGCTTGTTGCGCAGTACAATTTGCAAATAATGAACATTCAAACAATGTAGGCTGTTACAATATAATACGAAGAACTTTTGGCTGTTATGCGATATATTTTGTTAGCTATGTAAAATATTAACACGTACGGTATATCATTTGTATTTACACAAGGAATCAGTTAACTGTTCATAAATGTATGTTAATAATTACAGATGGAACAGCCACATTTGCGACGTGTGATAGCGGCTGGGATCTTTTCAATGGCCGATGTTACTTTGTATCAGGGAATAAGAAAACTTGGCGAGCCGCAAAGGTATGATTAAACTATAAAATAAAACAAAATACCACACTGTCGAAACAATTAAAAAATAAAACATCAAAATTGTATAAAGAGTCAAAGTTGGTACCCCTAACACACAAATACATGACCGCTCACTTTACTGGCTTGGTACCCCTAACACACAAATACATGACCGCTCATTTTACTGGCTTGGTACCCCTAACACACAAATA
>MJUT01062498.1:560080-573492 GCA_002080005.1 Gigantidas platifrons | reverse complement strand
CAGTCTTGAAAGTATATCAATATGGTATCAAATGAAATTTTCAATTGAATACAAAATATATACACTTTGTGGCTATCAAATTTTGTCAGACGTGAAAAACATACCCCTCCGCCTTCCTGAAATGACAAAAAAAGACATTTTTTCCCTTAAAAGTTTAGATAAAAAAATAGTTCGTACTAAACTGCGATCTTTTTTTTATACTAAGCCAAACTAATATATCATATTTAATAAATCAAGCACTAGTAATCCTTTATGAAGTGATTTTTTGTGGTCAAAATACTTGAAAAATGGGATATTTTCAATTTTGCAGATTTTCACAGAATTCTGCATACACAATGTATATCTTAATTTTACTAATAAAATAAAGGATACCGCATCATAATGACGGTGGTTGATTTTTGTATCTGGTTACTATAACAATGTAAAAAGGGAATAATTATGTTCCTTCTACCTACTGATTAACAAAACAATAGCAAAATATTAGCCCTACCCCTCTAAAAAACACGTAAAATTTGATGAAAGTCGGTTTATTTCCTTAGAAACATAGTCGGGCAGAGTGAAATTTGTATTTGCCCTGTAAGATATTTCAATTCTTTATTTAAACAAATCATATGAACATCATCTAAGAGGGTTTAAATTCTACCAATGTCAAAAACATGAAAAATGGGTAATTTCTGATTTTCAGAATTTCTACAGAAAATTCCTTATTGGCCAGGTTAAGCTGCTTTATGGGAATTTTTGTCCAATCAATATAGTTTTATCTGAATGCTGAATGTATTAGCACTTATTTTCAAGAGAGAGAGAGAGAGAGAGAGAGAGAGAGAGAGAGAGAGAGAGCGAGAGAGAGAGAGCGGGGGAGGGGGAGAGAGAGAGAGAGAGAGTTGCCGTAGATCATGAGTTTTCTACTGTTCGGGGTTTAATCAAAATTGGAATTTCCTGTATCTGTTTTGTTTTAAACATATTTTATTCACAAAAATGAATAGGATTGAGCAACAGGCTATGCCTATGCAAGCTCTCTCCTTTTACATGTACAAGGCTTATATTCAGTTAAAAAATAGTATATAACAATTATATCAATAATATATGATAATTATGTTCCTTGAATACATGTAATTGTAAACTGTATCTGTGAGCTGGCACTATAAAAATCTAGCCGAGCGTGTTGGTCGATATCATCTCCATCTCATCGAATGAACTTGTTGTCATCATGATATAGAAGAATATTGATCATTCGGAGCTAACGAACAATCACTGACTCATTCAAAAGAACATGTATCGCTCACTTGGTTATTGATTTATGCGAGTGCTGTTTTGGCTACAGCAATATCGTAGTATTTGAGAAAAAGCCTTCTATTCATAATCCTATCTGGTTCTAAATAAAACTACATGTTGTGTGGTGGTAGCTATCTTGGGTTTTTGATCGGCACAATTTTTTTTCGCAAAAGACCATCCAGTCGTCCAGTGATTACATGTACACACTGTGACAGTTTCAGTCATGTTTAATTTCTGAGAAAAATAAAATTCATTGATAGGATTCTGTTATACAGCCTCTAAGCAATCTGGATTATAAAGGTAAGACATAACTTCCCCGTTGTGAGTGTAACCTCTAAGAGAGTGGGGTCCGCTAGATTTGCAGGGTGAATCAGATATAATGTATACAACTCCGTACAGCCTGATACGACAGCTGTAAGTTGACAAGTCGGCTTCCTGTTGCACCAGTTTTGTAAAACCAAGATTAACTCGAACACCATAACTAAACTGATATAGAAAATCCATTGGAATACAACATGAAACCGTTGTCACAATCAATTCAAAGAAAAATTACTGGTCAAACAAGTCAAATTAGATGATGAATATAAATTGTATATATAATTTCTTCCATATATGTGTAATTTCGGAATTAAACCCTTAATTCTAGCCCTTTTACCAAAATAAAATGGATAGATCATTTTCTTTATTGACTCATGATTACATCATTAAGATGAGCTTTTTGCTCAGCAATTTTATCTCTGCCAGGGCCTCCAAGATAACTTTTGCAAGGCGGAACAAGACTGTTTCGGGCCCCGAGGACAGGGCTGACACTTCTATCAAAATTGAGGATTTGAGGTCTAATAAAACCAATGGTAAACTTTCACAAATGCTTTATTTCTTGTGCAGCAGAATGTCCAGCATCCTCGCTATCCAAGGGTTACGCTCCGCTCCTCTCCTCTCCACCCTTGGCAGATTAAGTCAGAATTGTGTAATTCCCACGTAACGCCCTCTAGCGGATTTATGAAGTTCATCCCATTTGCATTACATCATTATCAACCAATGAGAACTGTTGTACTATTACCTGTTCGAAGTGAGAAAATACTAATTGAGCAAATACCTTAACAGTNTTTATGCTGTATGCTGTTTTCTTGTTTTAATATTGATGTATTCTGTTTTTATATTCGGTAAAAAGCTCTGTAGAGCTTATGTTATTATGTTATATACATGCCGAATCAAAATAAAGTTTTCTTATCTTATCTTATCTTATAGGAAAGGAGCGGATCGTAGCCCTTGGCTAGCGAAGATGAAAGTCCAGATAACACGGCTGGCCATCTTGCGGAGAGCACAAGATTTTCAGATTTGTGATTATATTGGGTCATAGGTCTGTTAACTGGCACCGTCCCTTGGTTCTCCCTGCTTGATGGCCACCCTACGAAATGAACGACTCATTAATATATTTTTAATCAATATTGTTTATTGTTGGCTTTCTGTTGCTATAGCCACAAAACTGGCGTGGCCCATAAGTTCATCCTAATGGCATGGACCCTTGGTGCTTCTTCTTCTTCTTCTTCTTCTTTAGATATACAGTACTCATTCAAGACGTTGAAGATTACGTACTGTTGCATGCGTGGGTATTTACAAAAGTATTTACATAAATTTCATGAAAGTGAAATAAGTGAAATAAAAAGTGTGAATATAACCAAAAAAAATTAAAACAAGATGAACTGTGAGCTAATGCTAATGCTCACTCATGATACCCCCGCTCTTCGGCAAACAGGAAGTAGGAATCTGACAGGTTAAAAAACGGTTCCCACGATATGGGGTACCTATATGAAGCTTGTGACCAAATATCAGATTTCTACCATCAATAGTTGCTGAGAAAAATGCGACGAAAAATGGGCATATATGTTCAATGTGTATAAAAATCAACAAAGTCGGCAAACAGGAAGTAGGAATCTGACGGGTCCAAGAACGCTTCCCACAATATGGCATACCTATATGAAGCTTGTGACCAAATATCAGATTCCTGTCATCAATAGTTGCTTAGAAAAATGGGACGAAAAATGTGCATATATGTTAAATGTGTATAAAAATCAACAAAATCGGCAAACAGGAAGTATAATCTGATGGGTCCAAAAACGTTTCCCACGATATGGGGTACCTATATGAAGCTTGTGATCAAATATCAGATGTCTGCCATCAATAGTTGCTGAGAAAAATGTGACGGGGAGCGGGGGTATAACTATGTACAATTGTATTTGATATTTAAATGCTCAAGAGAACAGCGAGTGTTAGCTGTTCTCTGAAAGAGTCTATTGATGGACTTGAGATAATGGTCTGTGGTAAGATGTTCCATTGTACTATAGTGTGTGGAAAAAAAATGACCATTTGTATGTATCTTTTTGTGTTGTTATATGCCTAAATGTCTGGTTGTGTGATTTTCTAGTTCTGCTGTCAGTTGGGATGAGTATGTTGTTTGAGATAGCAATTAGAGCGTGTGTTATTTTAGACATCATGATCAATCTGGTTTTAAGACGGCGCTCCGCTAAAGTTAGCCAACCTAGAGTGTCAATCATTGAAGTGACACTACTAGTATTATGGTAATTGTTTTGAACATAGCGAGCAGCTCGTCTTTGGACCATTTCCAGTTTGTTTTTGTTGTCATGTGTATGAGGGTATCAGATACTACAGCTGTATTCAAGTTTTGGCCTCACTAGTGCTTGATATGCCCGAGATTTTACTTCAGGGTTTGATATCTGTAAATTTCTTTTTAAGTATCCGAGAGATTTATTTCCATTTGAAGTGATATTGTCGATGTGGGTGTTCCATTTAAGGTTCGATTGTAGTGTAACTCCAAGGTATTTTGCTGAAGTTACTGGTTTGAGAATGTGATTGTGAAGTATATAGTCATGTTTGAAGGGTGTTTTTGTTAGGTGATGGTGAGTACTGTACATTTATCTGGGTGGAAAGCCATAAGCCAATCGGCTTCCCACCTTGCAGCTGCATCAAGGTCAGATTGTAGTTTCTTGCAGTCGTCCTGACATGTTATTTCTTTATAAATTATACTGTTATCTGCAAAGAGTCTTAGTTTGCTGTGTGTAAGATATTCCGGAAAGTCATTGATGTAAATTAGGAAAAGAATTGGACCGAGTAATGTACCCTGTGGAACGCCTGATGTAGCTGGCACTGTGTTAGATATTACTCCATCAATTACTACTGTTTGTTTTCTATCTGTTAAAAATGCCTGAATCCAGTTTAGAGTATGGGTTTGTATTCCGTAATACATGTATTTCAGTTTGCATGATAATTTACGGTGGGAAACTTTATCGAATGCTTTGGCAAAATCCATAATAATCAAGTCTGTTTGTATATTTTTGTTATTGTTGGTATTTAATTCTTGTATGAACTGATCTTGCTTTTCTGAAACCATGTTGTAAATCATATAACAAGTAGTCATTCTATTTCTTTATTTTAAGATGCATTTATTTCCTCAATTGTTAGAGGGATCAATACACACCTTAGACTATGGCTCTAAACTAGTGGTGAAAACATTAGTGCTGATTTTTGTTTTGTTTTTCCCCCCATCTTTTTTGTTATGTTATAAAACAATTGTAATGAATGCTCATATTGTATATGTCCCCTGTGGGCCCTTGATTGGTGAATCAATTAACTTATGACTTATGACGTATACTTTATACTAAGTAGTGACAAACATAATTCAGAAGTCTAAGTGAATTTTTCATAATCATTTTTCTAAATAAAAGGAAAATAATAGAAAATACAACAACAACAAAATGTAAAAATCAAGAATAGATAGTCACAGGCCCTTTCTTGGCTCTCCGGGACCCGGACCGATGTATCGGCTGAATCTCCTCTCATAGGGACTGATCTCAGGAATGGTAAAAGATGGAAGAAATCTGTCGACATACTACCGAAAGTTCTCAGCAAAATCAACTCGAAGAATAAAAACCACGGCAAAATTGGCTTAACAATAAAATTTCTATGTATCTTAAAAATATGAGAAAATTGGAATTTGAATTCCTTATATGTACAAATAAAATGGTTAACAAAATTATGTCCTATCAAAAGCCCATAAAGATGAACATTGCGCAAAAAACTGCATCAAATTGGATGAAAAAAGTTCAAATCTTCAAAACGCTATTTACGTGCTTCTAACTGCATGTAGAAAGAGGCAGTTTATAGCAAAGATTAGAACTAGTGACTATAATTGGCTGATTGAAAAAGGAAGACATGAATAATTATTTAATATTTAAAAAAAAATTAAATATTTAATGACTACTCAATTAACAATTTAGATATTACAAACATTTCTGATATTGAAAATAATTATTTTATTCCATGTTGAACCATCAACAAGATTGGTAAAAAAATATGGCATATTAATAATATACATGTATTATATAGTTTAAAAATCCCCACCATTAATGTTGAAGTGGAAAATTTACACCCGAATCACATATCTGATGTATATGTAGGTACAATGTGTGCATAACTCCGAGGACGAGATGGAGATTTGTATTAGTCAGCTTATGAACTTCAAGATTAAGCAAACACGACATTAACTTATTTTTTTCACTGTAACAACAAGGCTTGTTCTCGACATAAATCTGATATTATTTCAAAATAAAGAGATTTTCTTTGTCTTTCGATTTTCTTGTGGAGTTTTATTTCATTGTGTTGTGGATATTGCATCAAGTGGCTAATTTCTGATTAGACACTGCTATCCCCAAAGAACAATAAAGCAACATGTACACTAAATAATAATGTACAGTACACCACGGGTTTTTTAAAGAAAGCATTTCTTCACGAAATAACACATTTTAAGACAAGAATAATTGTACATCAACGACAAATACCAAATACATTTTAGAATTTCTGTACATCTAAATATTTTATTGTGTGGTTATTTGCAGTATCTTAAGATTTCATGCACTAATTGTGTGGATAGTGTAGTTCTGTGGTACATATCCTTCGTTTTAAAAATTATATTCTGGTGTATATTAGTCATAACTTGCACATATCAGGAAATACTATTCAATTTAGTTTGCGAAATATATCAATATATAAAGAGAAATGCCACCAGACATCTTGATGTATCCTTTGAACATTCACTTCAACTATCGTAATTTACGGTACGCCACCATCAATTTACAGTACATCATCATCAATTTACGGTACGCCACCATTAATCTACAGTACATGTGCACCACCATCAATTTCCGGTGTACGGGAATACGCGGCGATCAGTGTCCATTTTGTAATAAACAATCCATTAATATCATTTTCAATGGGTGCTTTGAGAACAAAAAAAAAGTTGATTTGCTCTATCTCTAACAGAACTTGTAGATACAGAGCTTGGTACGGGAGAAGATTTTCCTGGATACGTTTGCAGTAGCCCAGCATTTTCAGACTCGGTTGTCGCTGATCCAGACTGTAAAGCTCAAAGCCTTGAAATTTCATATTTTTGTCTAATTCACGCTTGAAAAACTTGTCAAGTTTGTTTCGAACCCATGACAAGAAAAAAATAAACACATGATGTGGTAAAGTTTATCAGTGACATACGGCAGATCGCTGTTCTTCTCTGGGTACTCAAGTTTTCTCCATCAATAAAACTGACTGGGGCCGCCGCGATAAGACTGAAATATTGTTGAAGGTGGCGTTAACCAATATATAACCCTAACCTTTACCATAATATCAAACAAGTTAATATTAGCTGGGAGTGGCTCCCCTTTATTTTTTATGAATTCAAAAATGGTATTTTTTTTTTAATTGTTCCCTTTTTCCTTCATTGATAGCACTACATAATATTATTATCAATATTTAAATTATTTATCAATTTTAAAAGTTCTAGATGGTAATATGTTTCCATTTTGTAAAAGGAATATTTATAGCGATATTTAAGAACAAGTAATTAAAATCTAAAGCAACAAATAATGTAAAGTGGAATCCAAAGGTAAATGTTGTTCCTTCAGGGATACTACTCGCTTTCAATATGTATCAATACACGTTAAAGCAGTAATGTTAGTTTCTACCTGCTCTCTCGCTTGTATTATGGGGGTCAATTTCGTGTCCTACCTTTTAGGTACTTGCATACAATCTTAATAAAATTGTTACATATTTTTCATGGATTTTTTTTAAAGGCTAAACATCACTTTCAATATAACAGTGCATGACAAATTAATAAAAGAAGATCTGCAAAGATGTGTATTCAACAGTCTATAGAAAATGTAAAACTCGACAATATTTCAACCTAATAATCTTAGAGAAAGGCATAATCTGCTATAATCTTATTGACTTAAATGGGTAGGAGATTTGACCTTCCTTTATATCATGTGAACTGTCTGCAATTTAATTGAGCCATCCACCATATACTTTCGAAATGGTCTTGTTTTATCAAGAAAATGAACTATAATTTAAGCCCAAATACTATACAATTAGTATTTGTTGTTTTTCCGGCTACGCACACAACATTAAGGAGTAAGAGCAAAGACTGGCTGGCTCGGAATGGAGATAATGTGTCCAAGTGGAGCAACATTAAACAGTGTACCTGTGGCCTGTTGTTTCTGTCAGTTAGTTTAACACCTTACAAATCCAGCTAATTGTGTTGGTCTACTACAAAGCGAACATCGCCATCATCTCAACGAATCCAACTTATTCTCACCATGATATAGCTAACAAAATTGCTTGTTTGACGTTAAACAACAATCATTCACTCATCTATTACTTTAAAGAATAGGCAGTTCTTAAATATATATGTATATATAGCCTTCGTGTTGCTTAAAAGAAACTTTATTTTAAATATGTTCAATGAAAGGATTTCTACACAGAAAACAAAATTGAAGCATAAACTATCACAATAGTGCATCGAATTCTAAGTATGGTTAATAATTGATAAACAATGTCCAATTCTCAAAATTTGAGACTTTTAAGCAAAAAGTATACTTTCTTTGACAAAAAATCACACTGTCTTCATGTTTGAACTCAACAAAAATATAACACTGTTTATCCTTCCCTGGAAACTAATTTATAAATCTGAATTAATACTGATTTTGCAAATTATTGAACAAACAATGTCTAATTCTCAATATCTATCATTTTAAACATCAAAACATGTTTTTTTTTGCTAAAAACAACAAGTCCTAATTCCTTCATATATGAAATTATTCAAGCCACATTGCATTACCTTGATCAGTCTTCCTGTAAAATATTTGTAAAATCTTACAATTATTTTTAAAGATATTGGATAATCAAGAATTAATATTTGACAGACGGAGAGATGAACGGACATTATACTAGTATACTCATCTACCGATCTACCGCACTCAAGGCGAGCACGCTAAATATTATGCCACCGATGCGGTTGAAAAAGGTATTACAAAAATGTATAAATATTCAAAGCAATACAAATTCTTAAAATTAGATCATGAAATAATCAATTATTTTTATACAAAAAGATCAACATGCATGAAAATTATATAAGTTTTTCTAGTCTTGAAAATAGAAAAAAAAACCACCTAATAACTAAAATATGAGTTGGGGACTACAACTGATGGTTGAAGACAGGAGATGTTTAAAATAGGGAGAGAATGATTATATGTTCACAGTGTAAAATAATAAGGGATTGAAATATTTCATGTTACATTTTAATATTAACTCAGAATTGAGAAAATATTATTTCTAAATATGCTTTAGAAAAAAAAACAGATTTTAATCAAACCTTGGATTATAACCAGATTAACTCTTTGCTAAATCCACCAACACCTAGACAAGTTGAAAAAAAAATAGTTTCATATAAATAAAGCTATCATCTTAACTGAGGACAGGGGACTAATGATTATTTTATACACATACATCTGGATGGTATCTCATGTTGTATATCACCATCCATTCTTATTTAATTAAAATTTAACAGGTGTATTGTATACTTATTTTTTTGGTGAAAAATGTATACTAACTTTTAAGGCAAAATATATTTTTAGTTTGATTTATTAAACTCATTTTATAGTTTATGGCAAATTATAAAATTTAAAAAATATAGCAATTTACACAAATGGATAGGTAAAAACATATCATTAATATTTCTGAAAAATCAGAATTTTTAATAAATATATTCTCAACATTTCAATATATTTTTGTGGATATATTTGTGAAAACAGTTTATATAAGACCAAGGATTTATATAGTATATAAATCCTTGATAAGACAACGCAATATTTTATTTTATTTGAATTAAATGTTATATGTTTAATATTTGTTGAATTGTGGATATTTTTGGATATAATTAATTTTTCAGTTTGACCATACACATTACATTTTTTAATGAAAAAAAAACAACAAAATGAATAATTGTGACGAAAAATTAACATAAATATCATTTTAAATTTTATATCAGAAATTGTAATTTTGTTGTAGAATTATTTATATACATGTAATATGCTCCAAAGTTGAACAAGAATTACATATAGCTACATGTATTCAGGTACATAAATCCACTATCGTTTAAATTAGAATGGGCAAATAATTCCCGAAAATAGATAATAATAAAACATTATTTTTGAAAACAAAAGCCATTCATTAAACATTCAAGAATTAAACAGCACAATCAAACCTGCTTTGTCATTTTAAAATCCACTAAATAAACAAAATCACAATAATATTTACTTCAATGATATATCATATAACTAAAAACAAAAAAGTCGTTTAAAAGAAACACTAGAAACTGAACCGTATTTCAACATGGCTGAAATTACTACCGGACGAGTCCATTTTCGTTAGAAATATATCCACATAACATTGCTGTAGGTTTATTTTTATTGACAAAGATGTAATAAACGAGTTGTGTGGTCGCCGTTTTCCGCTTGTGTGGTCTCTAGTTACTTATTCGACATAGAAACCTACCGCGTTTAAATGCTACTAAAATCTATATACTGATCAATACATGTCATTTCGACCCAGAATGTAATTTGATAAAAGAAAAAAAAAAGAAAAACAGCAACAAAAAACCACACAAAAAACACCCAAAACTATGTTCTTTAGTTTATTTAATTTATTTCTTACCATTAAGTTTAGATCTGCATCTTCTCCGCTGTAATAAATTGAAAAATAATATTTTTTTTTTTTAGTAAGTTAACAAGTTATCTTAACCATAATTGAATATTAAAACAAAAATTCTCAAATTATTTTTATTTCAACTAATAATTTTCACTGAATCCGGAATATGTTAAAAAAAAAAAAAAAAAAAAATTACAGCTAAAGCCCATTCTGATATTTGAACAAAATGGATAACTTTGATTGGTATCTTATTGGAATTGAATGTTGCTTTCTGGTTTCTTTCGTAATTGTGGCGTTCCTGATATCTTTTTTTAATTTCATAGTGGAAAACGGAAGAAGGGTTGAAAGGGTCGATCATTTTATTCTAAGGGGGGTGTAGCGGACTATCAATTATTAGAAAATAATATACTCTGGCCCTGTGAAAGTTGGAGATAAACTGCATGATCTACCTTGAAAATAAATATTTTAACCTTATATCTGCATATGCAAATTATTTTTTCTGGCTGCTGTCACTCGCCAAGACAAAATTGATTTGTGATTGGACAATGCAGTCAGTGGTGGGGTGGGAGGGCTATTTTTTTTTTTCAATCAACGGACACGCACGTCTGTTCAAGGTGTCATTAAATGTCTTTATTGGGGGGGGGGTGCAATATTATTCTATTCAGTGTATGACAAATTTAACATCTTTGTTTGCCATAAGCAATCGAAAAAACTGTCAAAAATGAAGGTTAATTTTCACAGAAACCGCAAAAATACAAATTATTACTGATATGTTGCCAGAGGAAACAGCAGCACTGACTATGTAATTATCGATTATATAACATTGTCCGATCGGAGCCGCCGGGATGATCATAGTTATACAAATGTTCATATATACTGAGTATCTTTAATCGGAAGCAGATACATCATCAACAATATTCAGAAAGGATGATATCGGTGATATCTTAAATATTAATTTTCTCAAAATAGGGAAGGAATGAATCCAGAATCAGAAATTATAACAATCAATTGTATTTTTGGTTCAATTGTTGTTGTTTTTTCCCGTCATAGTAGTATTTGGATTGTTGTCGTTTTTAATTTGTTCGTATGTGACACTCCACTCGTTATAACCCATCCATTTCTGGTACATCCGAATTTACCTATTGGGGGGCAGGTTTCAAACGGCCAATCAGAAACGAGCCTACAAATTATTTCGGTAACGACCACATATCGGTACTAATGAAAGATTGTAGAGTTCCGAATGTAAATTAAAAGTTACCTGATGTGATTGTTACACCGCATAAAATACATAAAAACCCAAGTACTAATACAATCACTAGATTGGGTTTTAAACCGGGAATATAAATCTAATGAATTATTGTAATATTACAAAAAAAGAAATCAAATTTGATAAATTTGTCTATTTTATAGATTAACAATACATCTAAAGATACAGAATAATCAAATTAACATACCTAGACATTACCCTAGAAATGCAGAAGATAAAAAAAAACGTAAATCAATATAAATTTGAAAGATATCTTCTTTATTTTTTATTTGTACACAAGCTGTTTAAAATATGTTAAAATGGCAACACAGTAATACAATTCAATATAGAACGACACAAAACGCGGAACAAAGAATAAAAGCAAAAAATCAACGTGAAAAAACACACACAAAAAAGTAAAATAATTGACAAGGATCAAAATCTTGTCAAATTCATGGGGAAACATGGTTGTACGGGAATGCTAGACAGTTCCTGTCACACATGTGACACCCGCCATGTTACTCAGGGTATAATGGTTAAAGTCTAGTAAATGCAGGGAACCTATTAATATGGACGGAAATAGATTACAACAGTACTAGCAGATTATTATTCGTCTGTAATCCAGATACTGCAGTGTCTATCAACCAATTCATGATGGCGACAGCATAACATCCAAATTAAAGATCTTATTCTAACTGTTATCAACTCCTCATTCTCTATCCAGAGTTGTCGTTCCTGCTACGCTACACAACATCTCTGTCAACGCTCATTACACAAGATTTTTGTAAAATTTAGAAACAGTAAAAAAAAATCTACTTAAAATTGTTTTAATTATTGTAAATATCAATAAAGATGAAAATAAACCACTCATTTCAAATCAATTCTCTCTTAAAAATGATTTGTGATCGTTTTTAACTTTTTAATTTTTACCTCCGCAAAATAGTTCTCCAAGAAGTGGGGGGTAAAATCATTTTTAAGAGAGAATTGATTTGAAATGAGTGATTTATTTTCGTCTTTATTGATATTTACAATAATTAAAACAATTTTAAGTACATTTTTTTGACTGTTTCTAAGTTTTACAAGAATCTTGTAAATTGAGCGTTGACAGAGATGTTGTGTAGCGACAACTGGATAGAGAATGATCAACTCCTGTGTAAACAGTTGACTCGTTAATTGTCATCCTTTACATAGAAAACTGTCACTTCACTTTCTTTATTTCTCTAAAACCAAATTACAATGGTACAGAAAACATAATAAACACAGATTATTACAATAAATGTAGTACGAATGTAGCAGTACATGGAGGTAATAACAGAGTATTAGTCAAATATTATAATGTCATGAGCCCCTGTGTAAGCAGTTAACTCGTTAATTGTCATCCTTTACCTAGAAAACTGTCATGAACCCCAGTGTAAGCAGTTGACTCGTTAATTGTGACTCTTTACCTAGAAAACTGCCATGAACCCCTGTGTAAGGAGTTGACTCGTTAATTGTCATCCTTTACCTAGAAAACTGTTATGAACCCCTGTGTAAACAGTTGACTCGTTAGTTGTCATCCTTTACCTAGAAAACTGCCATGAACTCCTGTGTAAACAGTTCACTCGTTAATTGTCATCCTTTATCCAGAAAACTGTCATGAACCCCTGTGTAAACAGTTGACTCGTTAATTGTCATCCTTTACTTAGAAAACTGCCATGAACACCTGTGTAAACAGTTGACTCGTTAATTGTCATCCTTTACGAAGAAAACTGTCATGAACCCCTGTGTAAGGAGTTGACTCGTTAATTGTCATCCTTTACCTAGAAAACTGTTATGAACCCCTGTGTAAACAGTTGACTCGTTA
>MJUT01062498.1:509719-540937 GCA_002080005.1 Gigantidas platifrons | reverse complement strand
AGCCTATGTAAAACATGGTTAACATAACAATTCCCATCATGCATTGTTAAGCAGAAACACCAACCAGAAGCTTCCTAATATACAACGAGGGAAGACTAAGTGTGAATTTACACTATCTATTCACCTAATATCTTATTAAGTTGCATTACTAAAAGATGATAAATATCACATTTTGATGCTTAAATAAAGCTGTAATTGGCCAATATTTCTGAGAATGATCTGACTCCTTCATAATATCATAACATAACATAAATAAATAAACATGTTAAATATTAATATTTTGTTGATTTAAACAATAATGAATCATGAACTATATGATAGATGTACATTTCTAATGTATTATGAAAATAACAATTAAGTGACTACTCATATGAAAATGATCATGAAGAAAATAACAATTAGCAAGTACTTCTATGAATATGATAATGAAGTGACTACTTCGCTGAAAATAATAGTAAGTGACTACTTAACCGAAAATGATAATGAAGTGACTACTTTCTATGAAAATGATAGTGAATTGATTATTTCTCAGTAAATAAATTATTTCTTCATTTCTAAATAACAAAAAAAAAAGATAGCAAAATGACTACTTCTATGAAAATAATAGTGAAGTGACTACTTCTATGAAAATGATAGTGAAGTGACTACTTCTATGAAAATGATAGTGAAGTGACTACATCTATGAAAATGATAGTGAAGTGACTACTTCTATGAAAATGATAATGAAGTGACTACTTTCTATGAAAATGATAATGAATTGATTATTTCTCAGTAAATAAATTATTTCCTCATTTCTAAATAACAAAAAAAAATGATAGCAAAATGACTACTTCTATGAAAATGATAGTGAAGTGACTACTTCTATGAAAATGATAGTGAAGTGACTACTTCTATGAAAATGATAGTGAAGTGACTACTTCTATGAAAATGATAGTGAAGTGACTACTTTCTATGAAAATAATAGTGAAGTGACTACTTTCTATGAAAATGATAGTGAAGTGACTACTTTCTATGAAAATAATAGTGAAGTGACTACTTCAATGAATATGCTAGTGAATTGATTATTTCTATGTAAATAAATTATTTCCTCATTTCTAAATAACCAACAAACAAAAAAATTCTCACAATAAACAATATAAACTATCAAAATAATTTTAAATTCATACTACAATGTATTCCAGAATAAAATTGATCAAGGCAACATAAACTATTCTGGTGTAATTGTTGACTATCACTGTCTAAAAGTTTTTATAATTTGGGAAGTGTAAACAAAATTGTGTTATGAGGGTTTACAGGAAACAAAGCTTGCTTCATTAGATTTCTGGAAAGTTTCAACTTCCCTATACCAAAGTTTGAATGACTTTAATATCATGACAGTATAATGTATTCCCACAGCATATTAACAATATACAGAAAAGAAGTATGAATTCTATAATGCCTAATGTTATGTTCAATTTAGCATTATTCCATTAAATAGTCAGGAGTGATATAGTGATGAATTTTAATTCTTGTCATGAGTTGTAGGTCATCTTTAGTGTTTATTAGATAGATGACAAACATTATGAAACAAGTAAATATTTGGTTGGGGGTATTTCAAAAACAAAATCTTGTTACAGAAAAAAATCATTCACAGTTTTTCAACAAATTAAAAGACCAGTTTAAACAGGTTTAATTAAAGGTCGGTGACAAAGTGATTCCCATTTCTTTACTCTAGTGAGGAAAAAATGATGTTTGTTTTCAAATAAATAGTTGCCATCTTGGATTTAAAATTGACACAAAACCAGACATTTTCTAAAGGGTTAAACAAGGTACAATTTACACCAAGATTGCTTTCAAATGATTCAGGGTTGTCAGAGATTTAAAAAAAAATCTAAACAAGCTAAAAGGAACAAACAATGACAGACAAAAAATAATAATACAAATGTACAAAAATACAATTTGCACTTCAATTAAATAATCACAGATTTTTTAGCACAAATACTTGGATAAGAAATATAATATCACCTACAATTAATCATTGAGAAATAAAACATAATATTGTAGTTGACTGTGTTATATACACACTTAATTTGTTGAATCAGGAAGAGATGACATACCATATATTGCGTACAATACATAATCAGTAATGGTAAACACATTGAGGAGATACACAAGAAATACAAATTATATTGAGAACAAAATAAACAAATCTATCAATAACAATATTTGAACAGTATGTGTTTCTACAGGCAAGTAAATATTTTTGATAAATTTGTATATTTTTGTGCTTTTTTGTAATTTTGATTTCTTGTGCAGCTACTCCAGGTATGTCTTGTTACAGGGGCCATCATAGTGACGATCGTATGATAGCTAAATATACAACTACCTGTGCAATCAGTGTCTACCACCATAAAATAGTCAGTTAAAATCTCACTCAGGACGAGGTATACTTGAAACAACTGTATGTGATAAAGTTTGTCAGTGACTTGCGGCAGGTTAATGGTTTTCTCATGGTACTCAGGTTTCCACTACCAATAAAACTGACCTCCACGATATAACTTACATATTGTTGAAAGTGGTGTTAAACACCATAACCCAATTGCATTGTTTTTAATTGTCACTAACTGAGTAGTTCAGACAATTTTATTTTTTTCTCGTTCAAATCAATAAATTAAAGAAATCTCTAAGATATATTTGTGATTAACACAAGAAGCAATTAATAAAAATCTGATTCAGAATTTGAAATACTGGAGAAAATTAAGTGAAGGTATATTTATTGATCTCTCAGGACATATATCACAGGTCCATTTTATAAACGGACATCCTTGGAGTCAAGTTAATCTTCAATCAACTAGCTCAAACTTATACATATAAAACAAACAACACAAAATGAACTACATTTTTGTCGTTGTAGAAACAGAATGATTGTATATATATATATTATTACAACCTGCATTGAGACATAATGACTTTGAGGAATCTGGGGTTCACAAAGAGGACCACATACAAGCAAAAGTGCAAAAAAAACCTGATCAACTTTCTAAGATAAAATATAATTGACGATTTTTACATACAAATTTCCTCAGAAAAGCAATTTTATATAAATACACATCAAGATTATTCAATTTTAATGCCTAAAGTTTGGGTTAGGAAGGAGTTTTTTTTTTTTTTTTTTTTTATATTCTGGGTTAGGAAGGAGTTTTTATTTCTGTATTACAGCTTATTGCCCCTCATTAAAAAACTAATATCAAGAATGAAGGTATGTTGGCCATTAGAAAGTTTTTTTTTACTCCTTTTTATCCAACATTAGACTATTTAATAAAACAACCTTTAAATACATAACATAGATCCTCTTTTTAAACAGAAAAAAATCAATAAATTAATAGCACCTCGCTACAAATAAATAAATTATCCTATTCTCTATTAACATTTCTTCATCACAAGACATATGGCACTTGCAAATGGATCCAGGTCCAGGAGCATAAAAATATATGCACTGAAAAAAATATAAGATTGCCAGTCATATCTAACTAAACTGGTATTTGCTGCTTCTCCATTTTTCTTCTTTTTTTTCAACAGCAACATGTATCAAATTCAATAGTATTGCATTAATTATAAGACAGTTGTTAACCAATAAAGAAAATTGTGTACATGTAATTCATACAAAAAAATATGACAACATGTTAAGTAAAACTGTCATTATAAATAAACAAAAATGGATGCTCCTTTTGTTCTATCAAAATGGGCATTAATTTGTTATTTGTAATATGGTGCATCACACATGTGGTTTCAGGGAAGAAGACATTTGAAATGTCAGCCAATTGTAAATTCTACTTGGCCTAGTCAGCATCCATGCTGAAATTCTGAATAAAACTAAAACCACATATAATTTTGAAGACAATCCATTCTATGTAACATTTTTGCCCAGTTTGGTTCCTTTTCTTTATTGATTACTGAGAACAAGATTGAAATGTAAAAAGAAATCTCAAGCTGATGATGAGCGAAGATGACAGAGGCAAAATAATGACAATACTTCACATAGACCCTTGATCCAGGTAAAATGAAAAAAGTAAGAATTGCCAAAAACAAAATTGTAAAAACTACAAGGGAGATTCATTTCAGTCCTGATAATCAATTTGAAAAAAATGCCCGTCACATGAGCAAAATGATAGCAATAACAAACGGTGCAACAATTCTGTCATTGCAAAATGGATTTAACACAATTCATTATACAATATTTAAAAATAACAGCAAAATTAACACTCGGATACAAAATTCAGCTTAAATAAAAACTTAACAAAAAATTCAATAAATATTATTAAATACACAGAAAGTAAACTTCAACAGCTTGCCCAAAAACACACCAGACAAAAAAAGAAGAAAGAAAAAAAATGTATTCAAATACAAGAATGGCTGGGTTGTAAATGTATTCTATGAGTTAAGAAGGTCATCACATGCAAAATCTTAATGCAAGTTTTTATGACAGATTCATAATGTCAATATATGTGTAATCAAGGGACAAAGATCTGCATTGAAATGATCGGTCAACTAGATAGAAAGTTATTGCACTGAAACCAGTGTCTATAAACAGATGGTGATGAAGGCAACATACCTATACCATAATAGTTTCGCAAAATTCTTAGTCGATTAATAATAAAAATCTGACACTTTTATAAGAAAAAATTTAACTTCATGAAAAATCAAAAATTAACAAGACAAATATTATTACATCTGAACACATGGTTGACCCAGAATAAGTACCGATAAATAATGTCCAAGATCAGTTTGGGCTATAAATAGCCCATGATGCAAGAATACCCTTCTGTTATTTCAACCTAATGCCTACTTTAAGCTATTGTAAGATGATTACTTTTCAGATGTCAAAGTGTATAAACAGTTCACAAGCATGTAAACATATCATTGGCACATATTATTCATTTTGCTTGAAATCCAAGCTAGTCAGTTGCTATGGTAATATTTGTTGGCACTTGTCATGTTGAAAGTAATTCATTTTTCTTCTTTCATATTCACCAATCTAACAAACTTTTAATTAATGATTTTTCTCTGTTTTCTAATTTCTTCACTTCTAAGGAGAAATTGTCATTTGATCCTGCAAATATACATTAATATAAGTTTTAATGTTAATTCATCATATTTATGTTTCCTGATTATTTGTGTGTAAACATTGCAAACTTTTAAGTGATCAAAGACAAACACAGTGAAACCTGCCTAAGCTGAAACTTCTTGGAACCACATTTTGTGTTCGGAATAGACAGGTGTTATGTTTGTACAGGTTAAATTAATGAAGATTTCCTACATTTGGACTTTATTCAAAGTTCAGTTTATACAGGATTCTGTTTTATTATTCATGGTTTGGCTTACACAGGTTTCACTGTAGGTTCGGTTTATACAACTTTCACTGTAAATATCTATTCTGACTAATTTGAAGTTTAATCAATAAGATTATAAGTGCGAGTCATGACAGACTGAAGTTTCCAGTGTACTTTTTCTGGTTTCCTCCAATCATTCAATTTTGACACTTTGATATAGCTAAATAATTTGCTGAATGTGGCATTTAGGGTCACGTTCAGTTGATCTTTACTCCTTCAGTCATATTGCCACTCCAAATCTTGGAATTAAAATTGAACTGATAATGGCAACCATAATTTGCCAGTTGAGAAAATTTGTTTTTGCATCCATCAGAAATGTATTTTGTGGACATACGTACTGGCGTTGAAGCGAATAAAAGGAGAATCTTGAAGTAAGGTAAAATTTTCTCGATTTTCAACAATGAATTAAACAATTCAATGCATGACATACAACAATAGCAGTTATGATTAATGGATAAGATGGACAGATTTACTATTTAAATGATCGTTTCATAGAATAATACCTGTTTTTAATTTCAAATTTCAAAGTAATCAAGGACACATATTCTGTCCTTGAAGGAAAACACCACCCAATTGGTCAGCCCTCATTTTATTTAAAAGGTCACCTGGTTTCTGAGAAAATTACAAATATTTACAGACGGATGACGATGATGATGGATAAAAAATTATGAAAATACTTCAAATCGACCTTTGGTTCAGATGACCTAAAATAATAAAAAGTTTCATTCTTGCTTCACCATAGACTCTCTAATACAACAGCCCTAATGATAGACCTGGATCTAGGACAATAGCTCCCCGGACAATTGCACCCCGGACAATAGCCTCCCATAAAATTGCCCCCTAGGACAATAGCCCCCGGTCAATTGCCCCCCATCCCCAAATTTTGTTATTTCATTTTTATTTATTTTCTATTGTTTGAAAACATTTTTTTTTTTAAATGAGAAATAAATATGCATAAACTCAGATTAAATTATTCAAATTACTTTTTTTAAGTTGGATTTTTTTCTTTGTATATTAATCATCAAAAGGATTATACAGCTTGGACAAGCTATGATAAAAATAACTTTCTCTTATTATTTTTAGATATTTTATTTTTAGATAGAGTTTAATGATATTCCAATTAAAAAATTTTACCTTAAAAAATTGGTCTTCAAAGAAAAATTATAAAAAGGAATTTGATTAACCAAATTTACACAATACATGCCCTGGTTGACAACAACATCTTGCCATGTGTCTACGCACTTCTACCAAACAAGACAGAGCAAACCTACCACGAGATGTTCCAGCAGCTACTCATTCTGAAATCCACGCTAAACCCTAGATCAGTAATGGTACTAGAAAATAAAACTGAAAACAATTTGTGGGGAGCAATTGTCCTAAGGGGGCTATTGTTCTAGGGGGGCAATTATCCGGGGGCTATTGTCCTCTCCCGATAGACCCATTATTATTTATACAGAGATATATGGATTATCTCCCTGCTATGTGTGTGTTACCTGTACTACAAATCTTCTTCAGCTTTTGTAGAAAATCAAAGAATGTTTCATTTAGTGCCGAGTGTCCCTATAATAAACAGAAATCAAAACTGAAATAAATACATATCTTTAAGTATTACATAGTGTACCATAAACAGATTATTTTTGTAGGAAAACATTTGTAGAGTATCATAAACAGATTTTTTTTAGGAAATAATTAAATTCATTATTTATTGTGAAAGCTATAATATAATTGAGGCATAATTTATTTGTGGAATTCATGGGTATACAAAAAATGTTTACTCTTAAAAAAGTGTTTAGGGAAGTATCCTGAAATCCTCAATCATATCAAAGACTATAAAACTTGTATTTGTTGTCTCTCCACTGAGCACACATTATTTTATTATGTTCCAGTGGAGCGACATGTCCACTACTCGTAGACTGCTCTATTACTTGTAACATAGATAAAAATAAAGTGAACTTCTAACCTCTGGTTCTTCATCCCAGCTGTCCCAGTCAGAACTCTCCTCTTCACTCTCACTGTCAGATTTATTACCTCCCCTGTCACTGTGTTGGCTGAGTGCACTTAGTCTACCAGATGGTAAACTTCCACTGTTATTACTCAAGTTCAAGGTCAAACATTCAGGAAAACTTCCTGGGCTATTAACTAAATGTAAAACAAAAACAGACTATAACACTTTTCAATCAATTAAGAGCAACAATATGATACATGTTTAAAAAGACAATATTTGATGAACTTTATATTTTGAGTTATTTTATTTCATAAATTGCTTCTTTTTTTTTTTTTAATTATTACAAATAGTTAAAGGTAATAGAAAATCCTGTATACATAGTAGATGAGTATTTTTTTTAACAAATAAAGTATGTGAGTGAGGGATTGTTGTTTAACGACAAGTGGGGAATTTTTCAGCTATATTATGGCGAGAACAAGCTGCATTTTGATGAGATGATGATGATGTTCATTACGTACTAGACCATCATGCTTAGTTGGATTTGGATAGTGCAAGCTAATTGAAACAACATTTCGCAGGTAGACATGTCCCTCCATTCAGACACATTGATAAATATGTTACTCCTTAATACTGTATGTTTAGCGGAGAAGCAGCAAATACCAATTTTATAGTCTTTTGGTTTGAAACATATCTGCCTATTTATTATCATACCATTGTTAACTAATAAGATGGACCAAAGAATATCATAAGAGATTGGCATGAGATGAAAGTAAAAAACAGAATACAATAGTTTAAGATAAAATCATGTGCTCATTTGACACTGAACGAAAAAGGTATTCTGAAATTGACTGCAGTTAATTAATATGTACCATATTTTCAAAGATTTTAAAAATTATTTGGTCTTCAAATATTTTGGCTTTGACGTACCTGATGAAGGTTATTGACTTTGAGCGTACCTGATGAAGGTTATTGACTTTGAGCGTACCTGATGAAGGTTATTGACTTTGAGCGTACCTGATGAAGGTTATTCCAGAAACGTGTCTTACGCACTAAATTTGATATCTACATTTTTATTCTGGAATACATGTCAACATGGAAAATAGGTCTAAATATATTCACTATACGCTTATAATGTTTACAGTACGTTTTGGAAGAAAGGAAGTCTGAACATATTACCCCTAAAATATATGGTATACATGTACAATAAACACCATACACTTATAATAGTCTGAAGCTATTGGATGAAAAATATGGTATACATGTACAATAAACACCATACACTTATAATAGTCTGAAGCTATTGGATGAAAAATATGGTATACATGTACAATAAATACCCAAAGGACTAAACATGATATTCGCTTTACATAGGATTCCTGTTTGTTCATGATTCAGTTTTGACAGATTTAGGTGTAATAAAAGTGGATTTAAAGATTTTTATTTTTATTTACCCATTATTGCAGTATCTTCACTATCCCATTCATCCATAGAGTCAGGACTACCAGACAGTGGAATGTCATTTGACAGTAGATTAAAGTCATCATCTAATCTAGGGGAATGCTCCATGTTAAAATATACATTCTGCAATGTAAAGGAATGCTCCATATTAAAATATACATTGTACAATATAAGGGAATGCTCCATATTAAAATATACATTCTGCAATGTAAAGGAATGCTCCATATTAAAATATACATTCTGCAATGTAAAGGAATGCTCCATATTAAAATATACATTCTACAATATAAGGCAATGCTCCATGTTAAAATATACATTCTACAATATAAGGGAATGCTCCATATTAAAATATACATTCTGCAATGTAAAGGAATGCTCCATATTAAAATATACATTCTACAATATAAGGGAATGCTCTATATTAAAGTATACATTCTGCAATGTAAAGGAATGCTCCTTATTAAAATATACATTCTACAATATAAGGGAATGCTCCATGTTAAAATATACATTCTACAATATAAGGCAATGCTCCATGTTAAAATATACATTCTACAATATAAGGGAATGCTCCATATTAAAATATACATTCTGCAATGTAAAGGAATGCTCCATATTAAAATATACATTCTACAATATAAGGGAATGCTCCATATTAAAGTATACATTCTGCAATGTAAAGGAATGCTCCTTATTAAAATATACATTCTACAATATAAGGGACTGCTCCATGTTAAAATATACATTCTACAATATAAGGCAATGCTCCATGTTAAAATATACATTCTACAATATAAGGGAATGCTCCTTATTAAAATATACATTCTGCAATGTAAAGGAATGCTCCATGTTAAAATATACATTCTACAATATAAGGGAATGCTCCATATTAAAATATATATTCTGCAATGTAAAGGAATGCTCCATTCTACAATATAAGGGAATGTTCCATTTGAGCACAAACAAATTCCTTTCCATGAAACATTGATTGACTTCAGAAATGTTAAAATATACACAATTGTACCCTAGTTTAGTAATAAGGGCTACTGCTTGTTGAGGAATTGATACAACTGCAGTAAATTAATCATTTGTGGTACTTTTGGGGCTCATTTGGAATCGCGTAGGGCCAGAATCTCCCAAAACAATCTGCACCTTTATTTTGTGCCGAATATATTGTTTAAAATTTTTTGGAAGGTTTGATCAAGTAAAAACTTAAGTTAAAATGGAAAAAAGTGGTAAAATCTTAAATCGAACCTGCCCTTCCTTTTATTGTCCCTAACCTTGTGTATAAATTTTAAAATTATTTCCTTGAACTTAAATTATTGAGCAGTAACCAAATGTGAAACAGACAGATAGATGTAATGATGGACGGGCATGGGTAAAACTTAATGACTGCAATGCCTAGCAGTGGAAGCATAAAACACACATAAACATTTTGTCTACAGAAGGGAAACAACAACAATGACAACGATTTACCAAAAATATAAAAATAAATAAAAATAAAAAGTACAAGCAATCTTACATCACTAACTCTGGAACAAATGGCTATCAATATAATCCTGAGATGTCTAGCTGGGTTAATTACTTTACAAAGGACTAGGTAAGTGGCTAATATCTTCTGGACTAAATGTAAATCAGCACTCTGGAAAAATAGAAAATCGTTCTAGTTATATACTGTAAAATCAGAAATGACATACAGGTATACAGATGTACTAGTACTGTAAACCGGGTAATTTTCGCGACAGTATTATTTTTGCTATTTTCGCGGTAACATTGCAAGTGCGAAAATAAAACTGTCACGAATATTTCAAGACAAGAAAAAGAAAACACTCGTAAGTAGAATAGAATATTTCAAGGAAATGCCAAATCCGACAATTTTTCATAGATAAATCAGGAGAAAAAGCATGATCCTTTAAGCAGACGTCGGATGCAAAGCAATGTTCTACGTAGGATATTTGTTTTTCATAAAATAAATTATTAGATACAAAAAATAAAATGATACAATATTTATTATTTATAAGCTTGTTCAAATATTAAAACATCAATTGACATTTGATTAGCACAATAAACAGTAAGTGTTGTGTAAACATGTCACTCTTCAACCGTTAATCCACACCTGTTACTTATCACGGATCAAAGAGTTTACTGATTAACAACAATGCCGGCGGTCTCGAATGCACTTTTAATCAAGTCAGTTCTGTCTAATAATTGTGTGAGTGTTTTTACAAGCCAGCGTGCATGTATTAGCTTTATGACACTTAACCTCAGATCGATTTCAAATTTATCCAGTTTCTTGTTTTTCTTCAAAAGCAGGCTTGTCAGTTTTTGGAAGTAATGACGATTTTGACGCCGCCGTTTTTATCAGAAATTTATACATTTTCCTCTTTAACATTCAAAACTCAAGTGAGGTGAATATATAAGAAAACTACTCACAAAATGCATAAGTATAGATAAAGCCGTAGGAGGGAATCACCATTTATCGATCTCGCATAGGATTAATTAAACCAGTTTTAATTAATTGTACAAACAATTCGATGATGTGGTCAAACTACCTAAGAAAGATCAAGGAGATCTTTACCGTCAAGAAAATATGACACAGCATGTTTTTGTCTAAATAATACCGTATATATTTGATCAATTTAGGTTGTCTATGAACCACGAATCTAAAACAGTGCGAATGTGGATTTCGTCAGTAAATCGCGAAAAAAAGACGGTGCGAAAATTTCCCGGTTTACAGTATTTAAATATGACTTCAGACATGTAATCTTTCATGTATTATTTACATGAAAGAAATCAATATGTCATGTATGTATATATATCTTTTTGTGCCTGTCCCAAGTCAGGACCTGGATTTCTAATGTCATATGTTGTGGTGTTTTTGTTAGTGTTTAGTGAGTTGAGGTGAGAGGTGGTTGTTAGTTGATATTGGTGGAATTGCTGACCATAACTGTTTGAAGTTTCTTTTCATTATTTAAATAGACAGACAAATATACATACATGACATATTGATTTCTTTCATGTAAATAATTCATGAAAGATTACATTGTCTGAAGTAATATTTAAATACCAGAGCTGATTGGTTGGTTGGTTTATGGTGTTTAACGCCGCTTTCAACAATATTTCAGTTATATCTTGCCGGCCAATTTTATTGGTCGAGGAAACCAAGTACCCACAGAAAAACAATGACCTGTCACAAGTCACTGACAAAACTTTATCACATAATATCGAGTACACCTCGCCATGAACAGGGTTCGAACTCACAACTTTAGTGGTGATAGGCACTCATTGCACAGGTAGTTGTAAATCCAACTACCATATGATCACGACCACAACGGTCCCCAAATGGCTGAGAGGCTAGCATTATCCATTGAAGCAAAAAAGATAAACAATATTTAACAGTACATATTTTTGTTGTTGAAAAGTATATAATGACCACCAATGAGTATGAATGTGACAAGTCTAATGTAAGCTTGCACTATTATTATCTAATCTAATTATTTCAATAACATTATGAAAAAAATGTGTACATCTAAAAACAGCATTTGACACTTATGTTAGATGAGCTTAATATCATAATCTACCTTCATAGTAATAATTGCTGCTAATTCTTTTAATGTTAGGTGTATACACATCAAACAACTCTGTATCTGCTGGTCATCTGTCAGAGTGTTCACAAATTCTGCTACTTTACTGCCAAGAGCATTTAAACTAAAATAAAGAAAGAACGAATCATACTAATTAAAAATGTGTCTATAGTATGAAGAATTCCTAAAAATTGCATTAAAGTGCCATTATTCATGAATGACAAAATTAAAAGCTAAATTGAGCTGACTGTATTGATGAATTCTGTGTAGGAAGAAGAGTTACTCAACAGAAATGTATTTTAAAATATACCAGTTACAAGTAAAAAATTTCATAACCTAGAATTTTTTTGATTTCTTATATATGCAAGCAACTACAACAATCAAGGTGTGAATCAATGGTCTATTTGTATTACTAAGTGTGAATCAATTGTCTATTTGTATTACTAAGTAAGAATCAATGGTCTATTTGTATTACTAAGTGTGCATCAATGGTCTATTTGTATTACTAAGTGTGCATCAATGGTCAATTTGTATTACTAAGTGTGAATTAATAGTCTGTTTGTATTACTAAGTGTGAATCAATGGTATATTTGTATCACAAGGTGTGAATCAAAGGTATATTTGTATTACTAAATGTGAAGCAATGGTATATTTGTATTACTAAGTGTGAATCAATGGTATATTTGCATTACTAAGTGTGAATCAATTGTCTGGTTGTATTATTAAGTGTGAATCAATGGAATATTTGTATTACTACAGACCCTGGATCGTATAAGTTTACACTACGCACGAAACGCAAACAAACGAAAAATGCAAACGAAACGAATGAAAAACGAACAACACGAAAAACGCACGATATATGAAACGAACGCACGATACACGAAACAAATGCACGATACACGAAACGAACGCACGATACACGAAGCGAACGCATGATACACGAAACAAACGAACGATACACGAAACGAACGCACGATACACAAATAGTATCGTGTTATTATTTGAATGACTTTTGTTCAAATTGATGTGATTAACTTCTGTAATCTTATATCTTATAAGCAAGTTATATATATAAATGATAAATTAGTCGGTAAAGTAATAGGATAATACAATTTATATTAAATAGTTTTTATTACCAATGTGTTTAATAATCATATTTATGATTAAATTTTAAATCTCATATATTTGACTTCCAAATATGACTTTCTATTTATATAATTAAACAGAATTTATATTTATTTAATTATATAATTATACAGAATTTATATTTATATAAATATATAATTATACAGAATTTATATTTATAATTATTCGGATTCTGAATTAACAATTCCAATCAGACATAGGTGTTTCAGTTATTTTCTCGGTTAAGCTGTCCGAGAGGCGTGTGGCTTCAAAAGGTCATATAATTGTTAATTAGAATGAAATTACAAATGTAAGAGTTGACATTTCACACCTGCATGTATTTTCCAGGTGAAATGGCCAGAGGCGTTTGTTTACATACATGTAGATGATTTCTTGTTTATTTGTCCTAGAGAAAATTATAGAAAAAATGCATTTATTAAATATGTTTTCCCTTATTGTACAAAATTACTGGTACATGTAAATAAAGGAAATACATGTTTGTATATGTAAAACTTTGCTTACACAATTTTTTTAGTAATAGTAAGATTGATATTGTAGTAATTATTTTAAACTGGAAATCGTAGCGTGCGTTCTTTTCGTGTATCGTTCGTTCGTATTTCGTTTCGTGTGTTCGTCTAATTAAACTGGCGAACGATACACGAAACGAAAGAACAAATTACACGCACGAAACACAAACGAACCAAAAACGAAAAACGAACGAACGATATACGCAAACGAAACGATCGAAAAACGCAAACGATACGAAATATCTGTTAAGTTAAACGATCCAGGGTCTGTAAGTGTGAATTAATGGTATATTTGTATTACTAAATGTGAATCAATGGTATATTTGTATTACTAAGTGTGAATCAATGGTATATTTGTATTACTAAGTGTGAATCAATTGTCTGGTTGTATTATTAAATGTGAATCAATGGAATATTTGTATTACTAAGTGTGAATCAATGGTATATATGTATTACAAAGTGTGAATCAATGGTATATTTGTATTACTAAGTATTCTTACCTATCACACATGGCTTTACAGATGTGAGTATTACCTATAAATAGACCAATATAATGTGCTACCACAGGTAACATAAGAGATGAAGTCTCCACAGGTAAACTCAATAGAAATGGCTTTATTCCATGGTGGATTTCTGTTACAAAAAACTTCTCCACCTGTTCATAAAGATAAAAAGTTGTGATAACATGAAACTGACACTTTTTTTTTTAAATATTACACGAAAAGAAAGCATAAACAGAGATGGTCAGCAATTCCACCAATATCAATTTTTGGTTTGGCATAATTTTTGGGCCCAAATATTTTGCAAAAACACATATGTCAACTTGGTAATGACATCATAATATTGAAACAAGCATATCTTTCAGGTGAAATATGTTTTGCTTTTAAATGTTTTTCTATTGCACTTTTTGAATTTTACTCTTATGGTGGTTTTTTTCCCCACATTTTAGACACTACTGTTATATAATTAGGGAGATCAAGAGACTCTACAGAAATCATGGTACTCATATAAAACTATAGACATGTTTTCTATTTGGCTTCTGGATTTAGATCATAAATAGGTTTATTTACTAAAATCAATAGATTGCTTGGAAAAATACAACTTAGAAAAGTACAGTATTGGTTTTATTGTGCTACAAATACATACAATAACCAATATATACCTGTTTGACACAAATACAAATAATGCATACCTATTTCACAAAAATACAAATAATACATACCTGTTTGGCACATTGTAGTTTACTCTCAGGTTTAACAAGACAACAACTGAAGTAACAAGAAGAAATAATATACCTTATGTTTTTATTTACACTATTTGTCTTTGTAAGTAAGCTGGTCCAATATAATATAAAACCTGGGAATCGACCAACATTGATTTCCGATTTTACATTTCATAAACAAACAAAGATGAATCCAATTGTGTTCTGATTGAAGTAGTTTTGGTCAATTGTGTATAATATAACAAATAGTTCATGGCACTTTGGGCCAAATAGCAGTTTATGGACACTTGTCACCCCAAAATATTATATGGACCCCAGCGTCGCTTTGGTTCCTATAATATTTAATGGGGTATATTTAGGTTTGCAAGGAATCGTGAAGATCATCATGAATACATATTACAACAAAAATGATGTCAAGAGCAGTTTAAGTAAGGCCAACAAAAATTTATTGTTGGTTTCACCTAATATAGGGAAATTTTTAAGGGCTGGCAGGCAGGGTTTTCTTTTCTTTTTTTACTCAAGAGATATTGCAAATCAGGATTTTGCTATCTTTCCCATAAAGGTCAGAAAATATATCATAAAGGTTAAAAATTTTGCATCACTCTTATTTCGTTTGATAAATGCAAACATTTCTGTAAATGAACAGCCAGAATGGTTCCACTGGGCACACTGCCGGTGGCCATTTTATGCACACTGTACGTCACATACACATTTTAGATCATGGTCCTTTTACCGATATCGTAAGTGATTTGGCGATCTAGATCAATGACCTTGACAGGTGGAAAAAACATTGAAAAGCATGGCTTCACTTCATCTCCGCGAATTTTGAAAATGACTGTAATTGTTTACGATAACAAAAATCTCCATATCACTGAGTCAGAAGACACACAGCCGGTGTTTATTCTATTTTATTTATCAGTAATAAAATATAACGACCTGGTCGTAAAATTTGACCCGGTCGGGTTAGGGGAAACCGACAATAATTTTTCTTTGGCCTAAAACTAAACATGTGTCTCAGATGTTTAATTTTCTGTTCATATAACAATACAACAAATTTACAAATGACTGTTAGATTTGTTTATTGTTGGCTGAGACCACCTAGGATCTGTCACCAGTACAATGCATATACATATAAACTAAAGAACCTAGAGAGTACTCATAACTATGTATTACAAATTCTCTGTCCTAATTACACATAAAATTATACATGTCTCAGATACAAGCTCTTAATTTGTTCTCACCATAAAATAACTGAAAAAATTGCTGAGTTCGCATTAAACTCACGTTACAAGCTGTATTTACCTGAGGTAACCTTCAAAAGGTGATGAGAATAGTCGTATATCTGTTCCCTGGAGTAACTCTTTAGAGATTCTTGTATTAGCATGAGAAAAACAAAACAATAGCTTCCAGAAAGACAACAGGGTAGCAATCTGGCTAAATCTCTGCAAAAAAAAAGAATAGCACATAAAATTAATTATACAAGTTATAATATAAATTTCGAAATTATCATCATAAACCTTTTTTTTAACATGCTCTCTAGAATTTTGTCTCAAGATGTTAAATGTTTCATTCCATAAGATAATAAGATTCCTCCTAAGATGAAATCAATACATGAAACAACAAAGATGATTGACAATCCAAGGGAAATAACTTCAGACTAAAACTTTCATTTGGGATGTATGTTGTTACTGCATATATATGTATATTGTTGGAAAACATAAAATCTATTTGTTCGACCTTCAGAAGCAGATGGAAATGTGAGCATCTGGCGAGCTTTTCACATTTCTGGCCTAGTTCAAATATATCTATCTTTTACTGGAAATGTAACATATATTGTACTTATCCTGCAATGTCAACTTGCTGAAATTAAACATTGAATATAAATCACAACTATGGAATGAAATATTAAAGTACTGATTTAATTGTTAGTTAGACCTACTAGTTCTAATCTAAGATATCTAAGTCTAAACCATTCAATTTGAATGTGAAAAGTAAATGAACATTTTTACATGAAGGGGGCGTCGTAGTCATGATTATCGTATGGTAGTTGAATTTACTAATCAGTGCCTATCACTACTAACCAAATCCCACTCAGGCGAGGTGTACTTGATACAATATTGTGTGATAAAGTTTGCTAGTGACTTGCGACAGGGTGGTGTTTTTTTTTCTCCGGGTACTACGGTCTCCTCCACCAATAAAACTGACTACCATGATATAACTGAAATATTGTTGAATGTGGCATGAAACACCATGAACCTAATCTAACATTTTTACATGAATATCAATCAAGATGACTGACAATCTACATTGTATTAGGTAGCACATTCTAACTAACCTGTTCATTAGGAATATTAAAGTAGCTATGAGCTGCTATAAGTGTACTAGCTGAGATAACTGACAGTCTGTCAAACACTGGTCGTTGTAGAAGTGAATCAATATAAGGGAGGTAACTTTGTAAATTAACTGTTACACTGGATACTATTTTTGATATAACCCTCTTACACATATCATGGTCCTGAAACAGAAAACAAAATGTGTATTAGCAATTTAAAATGTTTTATATATACATATAAACAAAAACAAATCTACATGTACTTTTAATAAACAGCTGTTGTAGACAACATAGTGTGCTTAAAATAAAACAATGAATTTCTTGTCTGATAATTTTTACTGGATTTACCATTTCATATAAATCATCATTACAGTAAAAAATATAAAGTGCAACTCAATTTCTTTCAATAATGTATGTAATTGTACATTTCTGTTGACCTCATCCATAAAATGGTCAAATATAAGATTCACTTCAAGTTTTCTTTAAGCATATACTGCAAAGTGGTTATTTTTGCATGGGGGTTATTTTAACTATGTTCACGTTTTAGATATATATCCCCATGCGAACAGTTTCATTGATTTAATAAGAATGCAGATTGAAATAGCAAGACATGTTGCTCCTTACAGACACATTATTATTATGCTGAATCAACCAGTTTTTGTCTTACTCCTTAATGATCCATGCTTAGGGCAGAGGCAGCAAATACAATTTTTATAGTGTTGCGTATGACTCAACCTTGGATCGAAACCCCAATCTATTGCACAAGAAGTGAACATGTTAACTATTACATCATTGATGTAGTTTGTTAATAAATATTTATTTGGTTTATCAAAAAGGAGAATACTGGCAATAGATTATTGTTTTGAATTATTTAACTGCTTTAAATGATTCTTTTTCAAAAGAAAGTATCTTAACACTTTATAACCTTTAACCTCTTACCTGCCATGCATTAGGAGGTTTCTGTAACAAGGGAAGTAATTTGATACAATGAACAACAGATTCCTTCAAAATCACTGAAGCAGCATATGTCAAGAGACAAGTCTTTTTTGGTAAATATGTCTTCCATATATTTTCTAAAACTGTGATGTCATACCATCGTATCACTTCTGCTAAACATGGTAAAACCTCAAAAATAATTAAAAAAAAAAATATAAACTTGAGCAGCATCTAACTTGACAGAGCAAGATTTATTACAAATTAATATAATAATAAAAAAAACATTTCATAAAGTGATAAAAACAATCTATAATCCTTTGTAAATTATCTCATTTTTCATCCTGTGTGACAATAATTTGATAATCAACTTGTTGTAAAACTTGTTATCACATATTCTATTGAAATAACGCCGAATTTGCATGTGTAATAAAAGCATAATTTACGGCGTATTATTTGCCTCCGGGGCAATAACATTTTACGAGGGCAATAACATGTTATCTGCCCTGGCAAAATATGTGATAAATAGATTAATACATGGCCTTTTTCATATTGCCCTTGTCATCAGCCCTCGCCTGATATCGTCCCTCGGGGCCGATATCAAGTACTCGTGCTGATAACAAGGGCAATATGAAAAAGGCCATGCATTAATCTATAATTATCATCTTTGTCTAGTGGGCCATCGTGGTTGTGATCGTATGTCTGTTGGATTTACAACTACCTGAGCAATCAGTGCCTATCAGCACTAAAGTTGTGAGTTTGAAATCCGCTCATGGTGAGGTGTACTCGATACATCATTACGTGATCAAGTTTGTCAGTGACTTGTGACAGGTTGGTGGTTTCCTCCGGCAATAAAACTGACCACCACAATATAACTGAAATATTGTTAAAAGTGGCATTAAACACCATAACCCTAACCCCTATATTTAGTGAAGAAATACCCAGTTAACATAATTCACTTTTGCCATAGTTTCTGTACACATCTCATGTTTTATTCTAAAATGTAAAATATTTATTTTCAGTAACAAATTCGGCAAAACTCAAATTTCCAAATACAGATAATGATTTCAGAAATGAAATCTAGGTTCTGGCTCAGAACATGCACCAAAAACATCTACTGCTATGTCATCACAGACTTACCTGTTAAAATATGTGACTCAGTATGTCATCAAAGACTTACCTGTTTAGACATGTGTCTCAGTATGTCATCAAAGACTTACCTGTTTAGACATGTGTCTCAGTATGTCATCAAAGATTTACCTGTTTAGATATGCATCTCAGTATGTCATCAAAGACTTACCTGTTTAGACATGTGTCTCAGTATGTCATCAAAGACTTACCTGTTTAGACATGTGTCCCAGTATGTCATCAAAGACTTACCTGTTTAGACATGCATCTCAGTTCCCATTGATTGTCAGCCAAACATTCTAAAGTATGTCATCAAAGACTTACCTGTTTAGACATGTGTCTCAGTATGTCATCAAAGACTTACCTGTTTAGACATGCGTCTCAGTTCCCATTGATTGTCAGCCAAACATTCTAAAGTATGTCATCAAAGACTTACCTGTTTAGACATGTGTCTCAGTATGTCATCAAAGACTTACCTGTTTAGACATGCGTCTCAGTTCCCATTGATTATCAGCCAGACATTCTAAAGTATGTCATCAAAGACTTACCTGTTTAGACATGTGTCTCAGTATGTCATCAAAGACTTACCTGTTTAGACATGTGTCTCAGTATGTCATCAAAGACCTACCTGTTTAGACATGCGTCTCAGTTCCCATTGATTGTCAGCCAGACATTCTAAAGTTTGGTGAAGTACAGTAATAAGTATATTACTGAGATCATCTACTTCTATCAGTTGGGCATCATTTTTCAGTATTTCTTCTATTTTAGAATTATTCTTTTGACTGCAAAGAAAATGAAAGATATTATTTTAAATTGTAGTTGCCCAGAGTAGCAATTTAATTGATGCTGTGCAATAAAAACTAGATTAATACAGAAAACATGGAATATAATTTATGCATTTGTACAGATGGGACTTAAAATTCTAAGAAACCATGTTTAATTTACATGGAATAAAAGCCACAACAAAAATATGGCAGCAACTTGGAGATACTAGTAGTTATGAGGCGGTGGACAGGGTGGGGGCGGGAACCCGGGAGTAAGGAGGGAGGGAAGTGGGAGTTGGGGGTGAGGGAAGCAGAAGAAAAGGGGTCGGGAACCGGGATGCTATGAAGTGGGAACATGTAGATATAGGGCGGGATATATTTTAAATAATATGAAACAAAAAGTTCTAAAGTGGTGAAAATCGGCGGCGGTAGTCAACCATTTGAAATCAGTCCATTATAACAATGTAAAACTGATCATAACTACGATCAACTAACGTACATGTTATCTTCAATTGTCCGTCTCCGGATTTCGACGTTTCCCGTTATCGAGAACAATTTAGATGGTTACAATTAACTTCCGGAAATTAGGGAGGAAAAAGATAGAAGAGGGAGGGAAGTGGGATGCAGGGGGGAGGGAAGTGGGAGGTAGGGGGGAGGGAAGTGGGAACTGTCTACCCCCTTTCCACCCCATCAGTAATTAGATTCAAACGTGTTCGATAGTAACTCTCTTCTGTTTAATCTTATATCAACGATCATTTAAATTCTATTTCTGTATCATTCACTTTAGTAACTTTAGTATATATTACCTATTTTTTAGAAGTTTTTCCATCTCTTCTAGTGAAGTACAATGTACATTGTGCTGGAAATTCTTTTGATTTTTCTGTAATTAAAAAAAAACAGCACTAAATTCTATCTTGATTAATTTGATTGAAATAAGGTGCATTTACACATTTTTTCTTCAAATTGACTGCAAACCTTACCTATTCACCTGTTTCAAACACAATTTTAACAGTCTAAACACCTATTCGACTCGATGATGGAGGAGGCCTGAGTTTCTGGAGAAAACTACAAAGTATCTCTAAGTACTGTAACTTTCTCACCAAATGTTTATTGTTGACGATCAATTACCATGGCAACAAGACCACAGCGTTCTGTCATGGATTTCCAATAGACCATTTGGATATACATTCTAGATCTTATAGCAGTTGTTTCCCTTACATGGTACACATTCAATTCAAATCCAATGGAAGAGACAAAGAATTTGAGTACAATTTTTCTTACACGAAATTGGTAGATATTTGAGCCTTGTAGATAATCAGAGGATAATTTAAATACATGTACAACATTAAAAATTTGCTCAGATTATGAAAAAAGACGTGTTATTTCATTGAGTTTTGCATGAAAAGAGATCCCCATGAGAGGGAAATAACTCCAATTAAAATGTATAAATATGCATAATTTTGGAATCAAGTTAGAAATGTGCAAATGGGATTGGTCTATTATTAAATCATACATAGTGTTTCAATCGTTATTTTGTCTGCTTGAAAATTTGAAGGAATGATAGACAATTTTAATACCTTTTTATTTGATTTTTCTAGGACTTGTATCTGCATTAGGATTGAATATATTGTATCAAATTGACTTGGACCATGATGAAAAACTTCCTCTGATAAACTGGAACAACTGTGATGACAGGGAGATTCTGGCACTTCAGACAGAGAATGGGAATTTCTGTAATACATAAATAAAATAACAAGATGTTTGACAAATTATATCATTTTATTTAAACAACCGTTCCTTGATATCAATATTATTTGAGTGAGTGAGTGAGTGATTGCTGATTAATGCCACAATAGCAATTTTTCAGCAATATCATGGCAAGAACAAGTTACATTTGATGGGATGATAACACTGTCTGCTTTTTACTAGACCAACATACTCTATTGGATTTTCAGTGATAGCTCACTGAAACAACATTCTGTGGTTAGACATGTCACTCCACTCGGACACATTATCCTGTTTCAGTACAAAAAAGTCTTTGCTCTTTCTCCTTTATGTCGTGTGCTTAGTAGAGAAGCAAAAAATGCGTATTTTATAGTTTTTGAACATCAGTGGCATTTTCAAATTTAGAGGAGTCACTAAATGTCCAGTTGTTTGAGTCTGTGTAATATCTATGTTTAGCTAAGAGTCTCATCTTTTATTAGGAGATAAAATATTATTATTTTTATAGATGATCATGAAATACTGAGATATTCAAAAGAAATAAAAACTGATATTTCACCCAGTGAAAAAAACCCACTTATTTTACTTTGTGACGTCACAGGAACGAAGGTGGCAGATTCCCTGGATTTGGACAGGACCAAAAATGTGGTAGAGTTAAACCCATTAATAGGATCCCAAACCTCCCCTCTTTAAACCCGTTAATAGGATCCCAAACCTTCCCTCTTGATAAATAGACTTTCTGCCAGCAGTCAATTAAATATAAACATACAATAAACAACCCGCACAAAATCTATATACATGTACATGTATCTTCCTGATTCTTAAGAAAAGAAATTTTATCTTTTTTCACCTTTCAATATTTAAACTGTTACCTTTAAATGTAATCAGTTTTAACCTCAGATTATTGAAGGTGAAAATTTTAACCATCTCTATAGCAGAAATATTAGAAACATCTTTAAGCAGAGGAGAATCTATAGATTTTAAAAGTACCTATGATTTATATTCTGTGAACTATCTGTACTTCTGTTGCTATTCTGTGGTAAATACTGAAAAGATACAATTCTATTGTTAGATATTGACTGATATTTACAGAATTTACTGTCCTGCAGTGGCAATTATTCTTTGTTTCATACAAAATAGCTGTATCTTACAATACAATCAGGATGGTTTCACTTTGATGTAAGGCATTATAAGTGTGATAATTATTGGATTGGGTGGGTTTATGGATGGTGTTTAATGCCACTTTCAACAATATTTCAGTTATATCGTGGCATCTCTTTTATTGGTGGAGGATACCGTAGTACCCGGAAAAAACCACTGACCTGTCACAAGTCACTGACAAACTTTATCACATAATGTTGTATCGAGTACACCTCACCATGAACAGGGTTTTGTACTCACAACGTTAGTGGTGATAGGCACTGATTGCACAGGTATGCCCCTGCTAATTGTTGGTATCAAGACTAATTCATTATAACATGATACAAATCATTTCATCACATAAACTTATAAATATGTCTTTCAAACACAGACATGCATTTTCTGTTGCCACCGACATCTGTATAATACATAATTAAAACTGTATTGCTAACTGGTAAACAGATTTTATTTTGTTGATTATCGTAGCACATATTAAATTCCGATCCCTAATGAACTATTTTGGTGTTGCATATTCATTGGTACAAATTTGAATTTACATATCACTACGGCTTCATGCCAAATATAAGTGCATTTTCATTCTTAGTTCTTTTTTTGTTTTGTTTCAATCTTTGAAATTTTTTCTCATTACAGACTATTTTAATATTTGGACTACAAAGACTCAGATCCCATATACACTGAAGTCTAAATTTGTGTGAATGTAATCCAAAATATCATTATGATGATTTTTTTTTACAATTTACAGATGCATTTCAATTAATGGTTAACAAGAAATATCATTCTTTAAAAGTTTCTTAATTATAGTCAATGCAATCTTTTCAATCTAGGTCTTGGACCTCATAGACCCTGGGTGTAAATTTGTGCCAGTATGAATCAGCATTATATCACAATGATGATCTATGTCATTTACAACAGTATTTCCATAAGTGGTTCTGAAGAAAAAGTTTTCGTTATTGCAGTCTATGTAAAACATTGGGCCCAAATGACTCCGACCCCATATAACGAGGTCACTTCATTTCAAAAGGACACTTTTGTTCCATTCCAGTCTATGTATAAACTTGGAAATTGTCACCAGTTAATCTCTTTTTAGCTTATTAATTTGCAGGGAAATCCTTTTCAGCAGTATAAAGAAAGTAGAAGATCAACATATTTTTTTTAGAGTTTCAATGTTGCATGTGGCTATTTCCAAATGAAAACCTACTTCCTCTTAATTAAAAATATTCTTTTGTATCTTATTTAACACAGTGTAAAAAGGAATCCTATTTTATATACAATAAATCTATGTCAGGTTTAGTTTAGGTCTATTTGGGTTGGGGCTATGGTGTTTAACACCACTTTCAACAACATTTCAGCTATATCATGGCGGTCAGTTTTATTGGTTAAGGAAACCAGAGTACCCGAAGAAAACCACTGACCTCCTGCATGTCACTGACAAACTTTATCACATAATGTTGTATTGAGTACACCTTGCTTGAGTGGGATTCGAACTCACAACATATTATCATGACCACGAAGTCCTCAGGTCTATTTGTAGGATTCTCTATTCACTAATTAGTCTATAAAGGACGTAAACATGTTAACACAACATATAACAACAGATTTTAACATACATTACATTTATATGTATTGTTACAAAGAAAAGAACAGTATAGAACAACGTGATATCAGAACATTCAGATCACAAAACCAGTGTTTGGTTTTTTTTTATTTATAAAATGAAGCAAAATCTTTGAATTCTGAGGGACTTTAGAATCTGTCCATTGCATTGCATTAGTAATTTGACATCATCAGCAGCATGATTCTTTACCAACATTAATAGAGGTACAAATCTTATAGAACGTCAGAGCATCATTTAATGGTCTTTTGATTCCCTTCTTCATTACATAAGTATATGTAATAGTTCTTGAATCCTGCTGATGTCAAACAACATGCTATAAAATAGCCATTCCACATCATTTTTTAAATAATTATGATCAAATTCATTTTTCTTCAGTGGATAAACAATTCTGGTTTGATGGGTGATTATCATTATCGGGTCAGTGAGAAAAAAGTTACAAAAGCTGGCTAGACCCACGACATGCATGTCTAATAACATGTCTGGTTTGTGTTTTGATGTTTATGGTGACCTCAAGGAGTACTTCGTGTTGATATAATTATCGTCCATAATTTTCTAAGGTTTATTTCTATAATATCTTTTTACTACGAATTAATGATAGCTTTCATGAAAAAATTATACTTGAGTGTTTAATCCTTCATTTTTTTCATTGGTATTAAATCTGCCACATGTATACCATATCATTGGTGGTTGAAATTTATGTGTCCAGGATTTAAGCACAGACACCATAGATGTTTGAAATGTTAGCAAGGATAATATTGTAATAGTTAAACCTTGTGTCCATGTAACAGAATTCATTCATCAAGGATATTAATCAAATTTTTAATAAATCTTAACAATACTGCAATTTGTTTTTAAATATTACAAGTATTTAAGTTTCATATGAAATGAAAATGGGAAAACAAACACACCAAGTGATAGACTTTTGACTTTAGGAATCAGGCCTTTGAACATGCTGAAAATACCCTCATTTAAAAATCAGGGGATTAACATGATGTAAATAAAACAAAGTAATAAAGATAATAAGTCAAGACACAATAGACGGTAGAGGCTATCTGTAGGTGGGCATGGAATACATCTATTTAACACTTCACAATGATATTTAAATATTTCTAGATGTAGTTATCCTAAACTTGTGCATTGTCCTGATGCTTTTTGGCTTTTATCTGCCACAATATGTGAGAACGTTATATTCTCATTTTTGATAGTTTTCATGCTAACATGGGACTGTCGGAATTCCAGATATGGCATTGATCCAGATTCTAATAATGAAACATATTGATTTTAAACCTGATAGAACCGACTTCACGCATTAATGATTTTTTGACAATAAATAAGTAAATGCATTGTTATTAAATTTGTAAATATTTATGAAAACGTGTCAAATTTTAAGCAATAAAATATTTTATAACAAATGCAGTGTCATGCTGGAATAGGCATTGTAAAATGCAGAATGTGAAAATATGGAACGATTTTGGCCATGCAATGCTGAAAAGTTGGCAAGTATGTGAAAGTGTCATCCCCAAACCAATATTGTACATATCTATCAGAAACCAGGAATATTAGAAAACAGCTGTGTACCTATGTACAGGAATTCAGGAATATTGTATAGTACATGTAATAAAAAGTTTCTTCATACTGTGATACAGACATGCATGCTTAGAAGTGTAATACCTGTCTATAACTTCTCCTTCTTAATCTCTGTTAATATTAAACAAGATCACATTGGACATAAATACAATGAGAGAGTTACATTGTACAAAAAATCTTGTGCTAAAATATTTTAAGATTTTATTCTGAATAACATTTTTTTTATGATTAATCCATAGTAAAAATTAAAATGGTCCATAAAACAGATTTTTTTTCTCAAAATTAAAAAAACAAATACATGGCTAAACCCTAAAAATTATTCATTAATTATGTTTGATAAAATGTGTCAATCGCTTCTTCAAAAATTTTTGTATTAAAATTGTTATTGTCAGTTTAACTGGTGGCATAGAAGCCTTCTATAAGAATATGACAAATTATAATATAAAATGGCAATTTATTTTTTTGTGAGAAAAAACATCTCCTTTTGAAAACAGTACTCACAAATAAAATACAATTTTTGTAAATATTAATCATCTCACATATACAATTCAATTCTTTGCATATCATTTTTTTTTAATTAGAAAAATCAATCAATTATAAAATGATCTCATACATTTATCACCTAACTATATATTCACAACATCAAGACCTCATTTCATAGACAACAATATAAATTGTTGTCAATTCTCAGAAATGAAATTCATGCATAAATAATAATTAAAAAAAAATACAATTGCATGTGTTCTATTTTCATTATTGGTAAGGCTGAGGGTGAAAATAGGAATAATAATAAGAAAATAGAATAAAAAAAACTTCACATTTATATATGTGCTAAATATGATTTAACCGAGTACAGCATATTTCAAGAGAAACAAAATAGAATATAAGGTGGGTGGAGCAAAATTCCACCAATTTCAATAGAAAATAAGGTGTAATTGAGTCTTTTTGACTATCTAGTATACTTTGTGAACACTTCTTAAATTGATTGAAGAACTAAATTTAGTTTTTTTTTCTCTAAAAAGAAAAGTGAAATAAAATCATCTGGTGGAAACAGAAAGTGACAGGATGATTATCAAGGGAGATAACTGTGTATAATACTTACAGGAAGTGACTTGTCAGATTTTGAATATTGAAGTCTCTTTGAAATGCACTGAAAGGTATCCTTGTTAATTAAAATCAAAAAAGAGGGAAAATGGAACATGTTTTTATTAATGCAAGATTTATTTTATCGTGAAGAATGATGGCTGAAAATGATAAAATTAAACAGAAATAGAATCTATCTGATGCCATTTTATTAATTCTATCTACTGACATGCAGGTGATTTTTTAAAGTAAAATTCTTCAGTTTCATATGTCTACAAAATGTCTATCAAAATAATAAAACTAAATGTTAAATATATAGAATTTGCATAAACTTTCAAAACGATTTTCATAAAGACATTAAGACAAAAAATATATAATATGTATTACTCCAGCTTTATCACTAATGGAACCAAGCTCATCATATCAAGATAATTTGATTACATGTGTATCAATAAAATTTGACAAATGACAGACAACATGATGCTTGTGGATATCCACTTGAATGTCAAAGTCAAGGTCCCAACTGAGTTATCAGGGCCATGTCTGCAACCAGTCTAGACACAGAAATCCCAAAATTGTTGATACATGAATGATAATGATACAAAGAAATTGAGACATAACTTTTATTTTTAGGTAATTAGCTTTCCTGAAAACGTAGTAAATTTGGCAGAGGTAGTTTCCTGAACGTGTTCTAGAGTACTATTTAAGAATGGAAAATGTACAATAGGAAAATTAAAATCATCCCACCTAATATATATTTTTATAATAATCAAGAAACAGTATGTAGAGGACCTGTCTGTTTCCTTTGTTTTCATTTTCATGTTCAATATGATATAAAGAGAAAGCTGATATTATACATACACATTTGGCACCAACTTTCTCATTTGACAAATAGACAAAAACAATTTGTACCCAAGTTGACAGACTGTTGTCAACTTTTGACCTTATTAGACTGTCATTACCTTTGACCTTAATAGACTGTTGTCTACCTTTGACCTTATCTCCGACCTAACTTTATACAATAAAACATGTTAGTTTCCAGTTCATCACTTGAACAATGAACTTCACTTATGAGATAATGGAGACTTTTTAATATTATGCTGTAAAAAGAGATGCAGAAATTTACTGGTCGGCTCGTCCAGCATATCTAGAAACCATTCAGACATATAAATAATTTTCAATCCTTGATTATGTTCTGTACTAGTAAAAATATAATCAAATCAATACAATTTTGTGCTTCACTTTTATTTCTCCTGGACATTTAAAAAAAATATACGCCTTTCTAATTCATATACAATACTTAACAGATTACAACAATATTTACCTCAGGACCACTATCCACAGTCTGTGATCTGTTAAGGACTCTTGATCCACTTGCGGATTCACTCAACCCATTAATGACATCACCATCACCTCTGATAATAACAAAAATAAAACAAATACATGTATCATGTATTAAAAATGACAAAAGTCTAAATCAAATCAATTAGTCAGCAGATTAGTATACAAATGTAGTCAAACTTGTCTAAATAGAACCTTCTTGGTAACAATTTTTGTGTTCGGTTTATTCAGGAGTTTGTTATATTCAGGGTTCGATTTTCGATAGGTTTCCCAGTAATTGCAAAAATAAATGATAACAAGAATTATAAAGCATGATTAATTGATTTTATTAACATTAGCACTTATCATAGTGGGGTATGTTATTTGAAGAGGGATATTATGTACTTCGACAATAATAGTTTGTAAATAACTGGTTGTACAGTGAAACTTGTCCCCCCTCCTTGAAAACAGATTTTCCCTTCAAAACAGACCCATTATAAAAGTCCCTGCCGAAATGCATTGTTATATATGCATTATTTACTCATAATATTGGCTACCCCTTTAAACAGCTGAGTCAAAACCAATACATTTGCATTTTAATCCCATAATATCGACCAAACATAATGTGAAGCTGTTATCAATACCACATGTCAAATCATGTTATTTGTGTATAGTCATAACAGTGGCATCTTTTGAGATTTTCACTGTATTGAGCAGATAAAGAGTCAAGTCAAATCAATCTCTAAAACAATGGAATTATCTTTTGTAATACTCTATCACAATGTTACTTGATACAGCCTAAAATTTAAATGCAAATGTATCCTGATAAGCATGATGTAGAAATGAAATCTAGGTAGGACAGAAAAAAACTCTCCATCTAAGATTGATGCTGTATTTTCTTTTCTAGTATCCTTCTTCCCCCTTCTTTCATAAACTAAAGTTCAGAAACACCTCGCCAACTGAAAGATGATAATCAACTTTAGTCAGGTGAGCTAAGAATAAACGTTAGAGAAAACCTAACATGTCCAACTATGACTAAGGAAGATATAAATGTACCTTTAGTTTTACAATAATTTCCCTAAAACTTTTATGCAACAGTACAATCATACAATTAATATATTACCCATCAGCCTCTGTCTCTACAGGTTGATATTTATCAACATAACCAGCTCCTGCAGGTCCAAATGTATATAACCAGTGATTTTTCAGTAAATATTTCATTATCAACTCATAGGCCAGTAGTCTCCCTTCTCTACTTTCCCAAGCATGTAATAAGGATAATCCTGCATAAAAATAACATAAAATTGCATAAAATCACATTTTCAAAAAAATAAATGACTGAAACTTGAGCAACAGAAAAAAATATCAACTTTTCTACAGGAAATTGTGAAATTCTGTTTATTTGAAAAAGTAGCGAATCAACAACAAGAATCCAGAATTAACAAAATTGTTGCTTAAATCCAGTTTATTTTTTATGAGACAATGATGTCTGTTTTGTACTAGACAAACATGATTAGTTGGCTATTTAAACTGCTATCTTACTTGAAACAACAGTCCATAGGCAAACATGTTAAACTTCTAGCTCACTTAAACCACAATTAATTATACCCAATAGACGCTGGGATATTCACTAATAAAAAATTGAATCTTCATATCACAATGCAGCTTCATACCAGCTTAGCTAAAATTATAATACTATCAATCCTCACCATTGGCACAGGTAACAGATGGAATACTAGGATTTTTGTGTGGATGATAATAATGGTGGTCATCTGGTGTAGTCAGCTGACTTAGATCTGGTTCCCACCCTTGTATCAGACTTTGGAGAACCAGTTTTACTAAAACTACACAGTGACTGCTCTTTGCAACTGAAAAATATAAGGAGATTGGCAGTAAGTAAATAATAATGAATACATGAAAATAAAAATAGAAAATAAAAGTTGATACAATATGATTGGCTCAATATATTACAAGTTGCCTGCCAAATGGCTGATGATTAGCAGAGCAAGAGTGTCTGAGTAGTAAAGGTTGTTGACTTCTTACACCATCTGACATGGGTTTGTGTCCAGATACCTACACCCATGGCTAGGAATGTTCACTGGTCAGATCAATATAACTGTCCATGCTTTCTCTCCCCCCCTCCCCCCATTAAAACTGATAGCTGAAAAAATATTGAAAGTGACAATAAAAACCAAAAAGTAAACTGATGATGAATGAGATAGGTAATTTAATATTTAAATATATTACTAGCAGCCTGTCCAGATGTTGATGCTTGGTTAATTTAATATTTAAATATATTACTAGCAGCCTGTCCAGATGTTGATGCTTGGTTAATTTAATATT
>MJUT01062498.1:495105-509381 GCA_002080005.1 Gigantidas platifrons | reverse complement strand
AAATATATTACTAGCAGCCTGTCCAGATGTTGATGTTTGGTTAATTTAATATTCAAATATATTACTAGCAGCCTGTCCAGATGTTGATGCTTGGTGAGATCAGTAAAGTGAAACCTGTGTAAACTGTACCCTGAATAAAACGGAATCCTGTATAAATCAAACTCTATGAATGTAGGAAATCTTTATAAATTCAACTTGCATAAACAGAACACCTGTATATTCCGACCACAAAACTTGGTCCCAGGGAGGTTCAACTTAGACAAGTTTCACTGAAATACATGTGAACTTACCTAAATATTTAAAAATATTACTAGCTGCCTGTCTAACTGTGGAGGCTTGATGAGATAGGTATAGCAGAAAGGTAGAGACATACTCTGACCATTTAGGTAACAAAACATTTAAAGGTAAAATCTGAAAATGAAGAAAACAGCTGCATATTCAAGAGAAACATAATACAATCACAACAGATAGAAACATAAATGAACAATTGTCTACATTTCTTAATTGTTCTTCATTCAAATCAAGATAACAATGCCAATAAGATACCAGGTACCTTTATTTGTTTTATTAGTGTGTAACAGTGTTTACAGAAGTACATTTTGCATGAATTAACACAACAAATTGCCGATAATTTGACAATTAAATGGGATCTATTTATACTTATGTCTTTGTACAAGTGCAAAATGTATGTCAGTCAAGTTGAAACAATTTGAGAAAGTTTATCTTTACATTTGATCACATGACTTCCGGTTTTCAATGTTCTTCAGTTTATCACCAAACTCGTTATACCGCAAAACTACCGACTGCACAGAAGGTGGTGGTTTAACGAGGGAGCACTGTATTTCAGTTATATAGTGGCATTCAGTTTAATTGATGGAGGAAACCAGAGTACTAGGAGAAAACCACTGACTTATCATAAATCACTGACAAACTTTTATCATAAAATTTTGTATCAAGTATACTTCCCAATGAGTGGGATTCGAACTCACAACTTTAGTGGCAATAGGCACTGATTGCAAAGGTAAATGTAATTACCAAACGATCATGACCATGACAGCCCCAGTAAAATATAATCAGTACAATGTTTGTTTCAATTGTTGTTACTGTGTTTGTTTGTTTTATGGTGTTTAACGCCACTTTCAACAATATTTCAGCTATATCATGGCGGCCTGTTTTATTGGTGGAGGAAACCGGAGTACCAAAAGCGAAAGTGGTTGCATGGTTTTTCCCTTTATTGACTAATTAAATTGCAATTCCTATGTCATGTATCACCCTTTTCACCAATCAAATTAATTGAAAGCATAATGTAATTTATATTCAAACAGTTTCCTTTTTTGTCAACTGTAATATAATACATAATATGATACCATAATAAAATTTACATTATTTCACTATATATTTTTGCAATAGTTCTCAACTTTTATTATTGTGAGACACAATATCTTTCAATCTTATTAAAATCACACGTCTCAATTGCTCCTCTATTTGGCATGTTGTAGCATGGATGCCGTGGCATATCAAAAAGGGGAAAAAGTGAGAGATATGATTTTCATCAGGCTGAACTTAACATATACAGGTTCCACACTACTGGGTGATTCGAGCGAAGAAGGCACCTTGCGAAATTTGACTTCGCTTTCTTATTGGTCTCACCACTTCTCTCTGTTGTCTTCTACTTCTCCCTGTTAGCTCTTTCAAAGAGAAGTCACTTCTCCCACTAATATAGCATACAAAACATGTTACAAATGTATAAATTTCTGCAACAATTCTTACCTTTAGTATAAATATACAAACATTTAAAAATCCTTCTGCAGCATAATCATCTAGAAACTGTACAGGCAAAATCTGTAAAAAAAATATAGTTCAATAAAGTTCTTTTCTTTATACTGATAAGAAAGTAAAACTTGTCTTACAAAATACATGTATTATACAATTTTCAAAGTAGCAATTAAATAGTATCTTATTTACAAATTGATTTCTCAAATGACCATTTTTTTATGATTATACATAAAGCCTTACTTATGTATTACACAACTCAGTATTATTTAGCTACAGATCAAATTTCACTTCATTTCTTCTTCAAATGTAATTTTTTTTAGTAATTTTAAGAATTTTCTACTTATTGTTACTGTGGTCATCTTGGATGCAGGATAGGTATTAACTGGGACCATTGGAGAAGCTTCCATGTTTGGTATAATTTGGCAAAGTAGCTGGAGAACAGAAGACTTTTAAATGATCTTTGGACAAAATAGTTTTCTTCATTAGATATCTACTGCAAGAAACGAGGAATTCTCTAAAAATGAAGAACCCATTTTTATTACATCCTTAGTGCAAGTTATGTACAACTGGCATACAAAAGAACAAGACTTATAGGAGAGGCTGTAACCCACTAAATGGAGAAGGTAGACTAGCTAAACCTAAGGCATTGAGTAATGGAGCTGGGAGTATAATGGTCATCAATTTATATGGTAATTCAAAGATTCTTATACAATTTATATGTCATAAATTTATCCTTATCTCTAGCCAAAACATGTGAAACATCTGACAGAAAAAATGGAAGAATTTGTCCCTGCTTTCAACTAAAGTTAACACTTTTCCAGAAAGTACAAAAACAAATGGGGCCTTCCTTTAATGTTGCCCTGGCCATTTCAAATGAATTGCTGCAAGGGAACTAAAGTTATTAATAGATACCAATGTATGGATGGAAGTATAGTATTGGATAAAACTTAATGCCCTCGATGCCTAGAGGAATGGCCACATATTACTACCCATCTCCAGCTAAAGATATGATTATCACAACTTACTATTGTGTGTATACCATCTGTAATCTTTATATCATTCCTTAGCACAATCAATACCTTTTCAAATGTAGATAAGGCTTCCTACAAAATAGAATCAGATTCATTATTTATTCTGCATTTCATCTTTGTGAACTTTATATTAGTACAATTAAAGAATACAATATTAGTTCACTACTTATACTCAGATTTTCAATGCTTGTTGTTTTTTTGTGTTTTTTTTTCAAATTTAGTAAAATAAAGAATTGCTCCATATAATCAATTTAAATAATGTAACCAGTTTATGAGCAGAATTGGAAACAAAAATATAAACATAGTAATATTTGCTGGCATATTTTTGTGTCTGGCAAATTTTGAAGAAAATATAGTAGTACTACAAATATAAATAAACTTATTCATTGCAATAAATTTTCTACTTTGGCAGTAAATTTATACGCTTACACTGAAGTTCATATAGAAATTACGATACACATACAGTTACAATTTCATTGACAAACTTTACAAAAATGTACATTTATACCTTTACATCAGCAGAAGATATGTATGCAGAAATAGCTTTAGCTGCATTCTCTCTGATGGTGAGCTGTGGATTTGATAGAAGTGTAAACACAACATCATGTATCTGACTAGATATATATACTGGTGCTGGTAGCTTCTAAAATACAATATTATACAGAAATGTAGAAAAAAAATATCTTCATATAAACTAATGAAAAAATGAATGAATAAAAAAAAACCCTTAAATTAATACATTTTTGTTCCATGTAACTTTCTACATTGTACATACATGTTTTGATCTGATTTAATAATGGAAGCTTTTGAAACTGGACCTTTAAAGATGGATTATTTATATCAACACATATAAAACATCTGTATCAAGAGTGGAGGTCAAGATTTAGATATCAAGTGTCATGCTTTGACAGTTCTGCTGATTTATCCATTAGGTTATATAATGTTGAGGTCGTCATGGTAACAATCATATGATAGTTAGCTTTATAGTTATTCCTTTTAACAAATGTTAGCATAGCCTATCACCACTAATTGTTATGAGTTTGATTCTCGTCTGTTGCGAGTTGTACTTGATACAAATTTACATGACAAAGTTTGTCAGTGTATCTCAGACAGGTTGATGGTTTTCTCAGCGTTCTCCATATTCCTCGGCCATTATAATTGACCATTATGATTTAACTGGAATATTGCTAAAAGTTACGTGTAAAAAAAATTATTTCATAGCCCACCACCATACAAATTTGAAACTTGCACCCTCATGATTGTTAGTCTAGCATAAAATGTATATCGTCGTCATCTCATTGAATGTAACTTGTTCTTGGCACAATATAGCTGAAAAACTGTGTTGCTCATTAGGAACTGATACAAGTAAATAGTCTGATTAATCTTAAAAACTTTGGTAAGGCTGAATGGTTAAAAACAGCAATATCTCATAAAAACAGAAGGCTATTAGGTAAGTATGTTTTGTCTATCACACTGAGAAACACTGGGACATAATTTGATGTTTGATTTAAACATTTTTCTGGTATATGCACTAAATATTTAGTTTGGAGATGCTTCACTGATCCATGTGCATTACAGAAATCTTACTTTGTTTTCATAATCCAATCCAAAATTAACATCTGTTCTGTCTTGGTAATGATGAACTATAGCATTTATCCCTGAAAAAAAAAAGGGATTATTTAAAAAAAATAGATATAGAATAATGGCAGTTATCATGGTTGAGAAAGACATTATCACTATTAATTAAGCAGCGAGTCTGAAAGTTTGAGCAGTGACAATGCATTCCACGATCTTCAAAAACTGATGTTATTGTGTTTAGCAGTAACATCATAATGTGTTTGATGTCATTTTAACTGATTATTTTCACAAATCAAGGTCAGTCTGTTGATACTGACAATATCTCTCATTTGTCAGATCAAAATTAACATGTATTAAGCATAGATAAATCACAATCAATATTGCTACTATAAATCAATGTTATAAATCTGTATAAAAAATAGTCTTACTAAGATACAAATATTTAATTACCTAAGGATAAAACATTTCAAATTCAAGAGTTCAAAATGGTTCAATGGACTACACTTTTGTTTTCATGAGATATTTTATTTTATGAATACATACCCATGATAGCACCTTCCTTAGCCTGCCATGAACTTTTTGGGCACTTACAAATCTGAAAATAATTTTACAGATGATATATCAATAAAATAATTACCAACTTTATAGGGGCGATCATGGTCGTGACCATATGGTAGATGGATTTACAACTAACTTTGCAATCAGTGCCTATCACCACTACAGTTGTGAGTTTGAATCCCGCTCATTGTGAGGTGTACTCAATACAACTTTGTGTGATACAGTTTGTCAGTAACTTGCGACAGGTAGGTGGTTTTCTCCAGGTACTCTGGTTTCCTCCACCAATAAACTGGTTGCCACGATATAACAGAAATATTGTTGAAAGTGGTGTTAACCACCATAAACCAAAACCCTAACCCAGCTTCATAGAGTAATGGTTGATTTGTTGAGGGCAAGAGATATTAAGTTTAATCATAGGTAGGTCATACCAATTTGATTGAAGATAGTAAGTTTGACCCCATGTCGACTGAAACCAATGGCCTTTGATATTGATATTTGCTAGTTCTCCAATAAGAATGCAGCATTAATGAGTAAGAACAAAGAATATTTGACTTGAAATTATGATATGCCAGAGGGGAGTGACTTGTCTATCTTCCAACTGTTGCTTAGGTGAGCTAGTATTATAAATAGTATAAAAATCAAGGTTAAGTGTTGATCTAGTAGGTGAGTGAGTGATTGTTGTTTAATGCCAAGCTGATCTGATTGATCTAGTACAAACCAAGCATCATCATCATTTCATGCCAAGATATATTCTGTTGAAATATTACTCTCTTTGCATTAAACAACAATCAATCAATCACTCACTAAGTCGACCATAACATACATAACAGTAAATTCAACAACTACATGCACATACAGAAGAATTTTGTTATCTCAAAGTTGAAAATTTTCAAGTCATCCATAATTCAAATAAAGCAGAGCATGAGGTTTTAGGTAGGATAGGTAACTCTGTCAGATAAGTTTGATAAATGTAGTTTCTACCATGATATTGTAAGTATTATCTGTAAGAATTTTTTTTGGATTGGAAAAAAATAAATACAAAATGTTCTTGCATGAGGTGTTGTGATTATGTAATTGTAACCGAGTTTAGATTCAATAATGATCAGGAAACCTCTAGAAAAAGATTAAAACCTACATTTGATTACGTCGTGTTTATTAAGAAATAACAATTAGGTCACATGTCATTGTACAATCATGTACTTAAACATTACAAAACCTAACCTACAAGAATGTGAACAAACTTCACACAATTACTCTTGGCAGGTACATGTACTTCTGGATGTGTATACTTGTACCAATTCAGATCTTTGCTTTGTACTACATATCATTATGAACTACTCAAAGATCTAAATGTGTGTCTAACTTGTGTGTCTGATCCATTGTCTGTATTTGTTTGACAATAAAATATGTTTAAAGTAAAAAGTAAAAAGTTTAAATGTGTTAAAAAAAGTTGTATTTTAAACATGAATCTGATATTTACAACAACCTCTGCCAACGTCATTGCTTAGGAAATCCAACACTTTGAAATTTATCATTTAATAATATTCGATTAATATTATTATCACTTCAATGTTTCAATTAAGAAATCAATTTGTTTTCTTGTCAAATAATAATTAACACTAACAGTCCTCAAATAAAATCATATCCCAAAATGCTAACACTGAAGTCGATATTATTAACACCTTGACATGCTTGTTAATTGATGAAATTTATAACTTCGTCATAACAAACATTATTTCAATATTTGAATGAAACTGAACATTTTTTAATATACTGCCAGGCATCCAAAATTTCAACTCATCGAATTTTCAGACCAAAGGAATAAAATAAGTTGAAATACTCTGAGATTAAAACAAGACTTAAGAGAAATTTCAACCCGACCAAAATTTCGAGCTTTAACAAGACCAACTTCACCTTCATGTATATTATAACTTATCACTGAGGGATGTTAAATCTTCCAAATAAAGTGCACCAATGTATGTTAATTATTTTTTTCTGCTCTAAATAGTACAATAAAGATTATTTCTAATTCTTGTCATCACATAAACATAAAACAATTTGCCATTGCATAAACAATCAATATAATAAACAGCTGCGCCAAGAGCGCATGATACGTCCATCGTCAACATTCATACAATATTTGTAAAGACTTTCTTTCCCATAATAGTTTGACATAACTTTTGTATTGACAAAAAAACAACTATACACATATATTGCAAACAAATCCAAATAATCTAATGGTCAGGATATGCCATCAATCATTGAATATTAAAGACTATCAATTCCAATAACAGTATGAAGCTTGAAGTGAATTGGCGAAGGGGTTCTCAATTTACAGCGCGACATACGAAAAATCGCCTACAATTTGATGAATAAAGTCCCATAACTCTGGAATGAAAAATCGAAATTTCACCAAAAAGTATACAGACCATAAGACTATTAATTCCAATAACTATGCAAAGTTTTAAGTGAATTGGCAAAGGGGTTCTCAATTTACAGTGCGACATACGGAAAATTGCCTTAAAATCATGTACAATTTGATGAATAAAGTCCCATAACTCTGGAATGAAAATTCGAAATTTCACCATAAAGTAAACAGACCATAAGACCATCAATTCCAATAACTCTGTGAAATTTGAAGTGAATTAGCCAAGGGGTTCTTAAGTTAGAGTGTGACATGTGAAACGGACGGACGGACGACAGACGGACGGACACTGGTATACCATAATACGTCCGTCTTAAAGACGGGCGTATAAAAACAATAAATTTGTAGTGGAATACAACCTTTTAACAACTCTTGTGTATACATGATATTCATATAAAATAAGTTGTTGATATATTTTAAAATATAGTTTATTATCAAGATTCATATTATATTTATTATGTAGTATACTCAGATGATCACAATGGCCTGGTGGCAAGATGGAAATTTTGAAATCTAAAGAAGACTAGGAAAGTCCAGCAAGTGCTTGCTACCCACAAGTACCAAAACATCTATAGGAAAAAGGTTAAAATAACGAAAGCTGACAGTACAAATATGTAAGAACAAAAGAAAATTCTGTCGATTCTTAAAACTAATCGACTGTCTACAATATGTATTACACAATATGAGTTAAACTTACGGTGACCAGATGATTGAAGAGTTCCTTTTTGTACTGGTCTGGCAAGTATGGCGTTATATGACCTAATTGTTTAGCACATGAATTTCTTATAGCTGACCATACATCTGTTAAAGACATCTGTATTAATTCCTATGAGAAAAAAAATTATGAAATGTGTATTACTATTATCATCATACCAAAATTATGAAATGTGTATTACTATTATCATCATACCAAAATTATGAAATGTGTATTACTATTATCATCATACCAAAATTATGAAATGTGTATTACTATTATCATCATACCAAAATTAGCATAGTGCATATCTAAACAACTTACCTTAAGGTGCTTTACAGATAAAAAACACAACAACAAAAAAATACTTGATAAGTAAAGAGTAGTAAAACAAAACAAAAAGTAACCAATAAACATATATCTACATTTCAATGATAAAAATAAAACAATATCAATGGATAATCTTGACTTGATTTGATTTTTGGTGTTTTAACGCCACTTTCAACAATATTTCAGCTATATCATGGCGACCAGTTTTAGTGGTGGAGGAAGCCGGAGTACCCGGAGAGAACCACCGACCATGGGCAAGCAATTGGTAAACTTTATCACTTGCGGCTGTGAGTCGAGTACACCCTTTTTGTAATTTACAAAGCCGGGCGCGAACCCACGCCGTATTGGTGATAGGCTTGTATGAGTTGTTAGATCCAACGACCTAACTCATTGAGCCACCCGGGCCCCTGGATAATCTTGAATTCAGTTGAAGAAGTTTAAATAGTATTCAATTACAGATTGGTACTGCCTTACTTGAAAAAGTAATTTCTAAAGGTACAACTTTCCTGACAAAGAATTTCTCAATTATATAATATTTAACTTAAAAAGACAATTTGGTTGCACAAAATAAAACTTGTTTCTGTGCTGTCAAGCTAAATATTTAAAATTTTGCATTTTTCATTTTACCAAGACAAATTATATAAATTACAACACACAATTAGGCTAAGTAAAATAACTGAAATCAATAAAGAAACACTCAAACATCAACAGCATATACATATAATTATCTGACTTTCTGATAGAAATAGAATTTTGATAGACAGTAATTTCAAATTCTATAAAGATTGCCTGTCTCCACAATAACAGCTGATAACTTTTCCCTTTATCACCTATTACAGAATCCAGAAATGGCAGATGGCTACATAAATCAATATCGATGGAAAGCTTTCTCTGTTTTTAGTACACAGAAAATCTCTGTGACATTTGAATAGTTTTGCTTTTCTTCTTGTTAATACATTATATATATCAATATTAGAACTTTCAGATAATAATGTTATCAGTCTAGAACAGATCGGTGGTTTTCTCAGCGTATTACAGTCTCCTCCACCAATAAAACTGAATGCCACAGTACAACTGAAATATTGTTGAAAGTGGTGTTAAACACCATAGACCTAACCCATTAGTATAGAAATGTTAGATATTGTGCTTTGATAGTCAGCATGACCTGTTAAACAAGTCTGGCATCTGACATCTCTAGACTGACAACACATATATAGTGAGATCATTTGCTTTTAAAGGCACACAGGCTGTCAGAATTGAATTTTTTGTTTATATTAAAAGTTGCCAATATTCAATGTTTTATATTAATAAAATGTTCTGAACAAAAAGACAGGTTTAAAAAATCTGCTATAATGTCGTAATTAGTGAAAAGAATTTGAATGTTTAGCATTAGGTGGGTCAACATTGCATTCTTTCCTGGATGGAAGAAAATCAAACAGCAACGTTTTTCCTTCGTTCTAGGCTATTTACGTATGATATTATGAAAAATTTCAACTGCAATATATCTTTATGGTTTTTTAAATCAAAGGTTAGGTCTTATATTGGGAAACATTTTTTTTATTAAAATAACGGCCTGTGTGCCTTTAAACTACAATGTATATTAAATCTCAACATTAAGAAAAACAATACAATCCACCTGCTCCCAAAAATGTATTCCCTTAGGTAATGTAGACGTGAGTTTGTGAGTTTGTATCCTGCTCAGGCAAGGTGTACTCGATACAACATTATGGGATAAAGTTTGTCACTGACTTGTGACAGGTTTGTGTTTTTCTCCATGCACTTCGATTTCTTCCACCAATAAAACTGGCTGCCACAATATAACTGAAATATCGTTTGAAAGTGGCATTAAACACCACTATCCTACCCCAAACCCATACTCTATAGTTTTATAACATACCAATATTACTGAACATGATTGACATGTTTTTAGACTTTCCCTATTTTCTTTCAGCCAATCCATGATGTGCACCACTGCTCTATTTCTAACAACAGGCATACTTGACACTGAAAAAGAAGAGAATAGTTAAAAAATTATTGTGAAACACAATTTGTTTTCCAATTCACCAAAATGAATTACTGGTACGATCTACATGTACAATTTATTATGGATTTGCCATTTTTAACAGAATGCTCTGGAATAATATAACCTCCTAAAACACTGAAACCTGTAAAACAGAAATAATAATCATTTAATCAACTTTCAATAATACTTAAAGTACCACTTCATGTAAGAACTATAGACTTTTATTACTAAATTTATAATATACATGTACTGATAAAAAAAATATACAGAGCAGTTTGTGTATTCTTCTAAATCTGATGGAGGACATTTCAATCAGTCAGTTAAGACTTACCCTCAAAACAACAACACCTACAAATAATACACAAAAAATGTAATAGGGATAACTGACACTGACATTGCTAATTTAGCATGTTTAGGAATCCATTTTGGATTAAAAAATTTCTTTAATATCACTCTCATAAAATGCACTCTTTTTGTGTGTGTTGGGAGGGTGTGTGTGTGCTAACTTTGGTATTTCTATCTTACATCACTACTGAATACAGCTAGATCAACACCTGTTTATATTATATAAGTTATCATTCAATGATCATTTACATGTAGGTACAGTGTAGGTTCGAGGGAATTATGTTTGTAAAATTTAGTGTATCAATTTTTATTATCGTATATATTTGCATGAGATATTTACATGTAATTTCACCTGTATTTTTTCTTTAAATTTATATCATTATTAACAGACTTAAAAGATATATTTTCCTACTTATAATGTTACATCAACATGATCAGATTGGAGTTGCTTTAAAAAGTTGAATTAACAAAATAGTGAAATAAGGAAACCTGACCGAAATTAAGGTGTCAATGGCATATAGAGAAATATAGAGAAAGTGACACCCAACACCTCCAAAATACAAGGACAATGTTAACGAAACACTACAATCGATAACCATTGAAATATTTGTGTCAGATAACAATCGTTTGATTAATGACATGCACTGCAGCAAAAAATAAATTTGCACATCAAATCTATAAGTTCTATGTACACAAGTTGAATAAATATTTTTTATATTTTTTTTTAGAAAACAAAACATATACGTCATGTACAATGACATATTCAGTTTGTGACACTGTAATTATTTTAGTAAGATGATCTATAATTAATAAATACAGTGAAATCTACCATGAAATAAATCTCTTATGGGAGACCAAAGGTTTTTTTTTATGAGAAACCGCCTTCAAATGACCACGGCTCTTCATTGTTTATATTACAAAACCCTCTACTGAAAGACCACCTGTCTTATAAAACTACCTTTACTTGGCAAAATGGTTGGTCACTCAAGATAGTTTTCACTGTATAAGCAATAATTAAACAATTTAACATGTTAGTATTTCATATTGAAATTATTTACTGATTATCAAATTCTAATAACTCCATCATAGGAAGGAACATTTTGCAAATATATATTGAAAATTCATAGATTTAAATGAAAAAAATATATAATATACCCATGTATATTGACAATTTTTAAATGAAAAAAATAATATATATTTAAAACATAAAAAAAAAAATCACTAAAAATATCAAAAAGGTTTCAAAATGTTTTAAATCTGTAGGTATAGACTGAAACAATTCTAATTTCAAATATTAACATACTACATGTATTTATCCTACAATTGTATGATTTTGAGTACCAATAAAGGGGGTCAAATAAACTTCAGTGTTAGTCATAGACCTAATAAAGTATTTCATGTGGTTAATGCAGACCGACAGAAAGAAACGGTAACACTAACAAAATAATCGGTGATGTCACAGATGACACTATCATTGAAAATGATCAGAATGACGCTTGTTTCAGCTATTTTCACACAACTTGGCAGTTGCTTTGGACTTTTTTATATTGCAGGATAAACACAATATACATATATTGTTGTTAAAAATAAAAATTAATTTGCACTCACTGTGATGTGAAACAGGCTAGAAAAGCTACCCAAAGGCTTGCTTTTTTACCTGTTTCTAAAGCTCATACAAATAAATTATATATTTTCCGACAATGTACGTATATTGTATATATATATCTATATATATAGCATCTACAAATGCATCATATTTATTGACTTATGGTCTACAAAGCAATTGCAACAGCATAATATTTGCATAATAAATGTACTAAAAGATGCAATATAATGTAAACATAAAACATAATGGTTTTATCATGCCTATGGCTATAGCAATGTATGTATAATCATTAGAAAATGTCACTGAAGGTGGAATGCAGTTTTGTCTAAAGGACGCACAGTTCAATAGTTAGTTATATAAAGATAACACAGTATTACTTACAATGACCACATTTTCCTGAAATTTAAGCATTGTTAATGAAATACAACCAAGAAACATCAGTGAATCTATTGTAACAAATAATTTTTCTGAAAATACCTACTGCTAAACTTAAGCCTCACTCCCAGATTGGAGCAAAGCCAAATGAATGTATATGAATACTGCTCCACTGGAGGCTAGGGGTTGTTTCATTCTCATTTTTGGATATGAGCTACATTTATGCTGTTCCTTAAATTTACTTTAATCTGTGTCTAAGTGTAGCTTTTTTATTGCCAAGACTAAAAATTCTTCTATAATTCTGTTTTAATTTAACATGATAAAAAGCAAAACTAATACATGGGTGTATGCATTGGATTTTAGTCAAAGTCAAGCTATGACAGTAACATAGCACATTGTCATTGGGTTAATACATGTAATAATATGAAAATGTTTTCTGAATTGTTACTGTTTTCAAAATGATTAGTGATATATGGTGTTTCTTCAGGTTGTATGATCTTCTGAAGTTTAATTTATTATAACATAAATGGTTTCAAAATACCTAAAAGGAATTAAACTGCATCAGCGGTGTAGTAGTTAGCATGCTGGCCTTGATGCTGTAGATTATGGATTCAGTTCCAAGTCGTATCAAACCATGTATTATAAAATTGTTATTTGCTGCATACAGTAAGAGCAAAGACTGGTTGGCTTGGAGTCACGATAATGTGTCAGAGTGGAGCAACATGCCTACACACACACTGTTGTTGCAATGAGGTAGCACTAAAAAAATCCAACTAAGTGTGTTGTTGGTTTAATACAAAGTGGACATCAATCATTATCATCTAATTGAAATGTAATTTGTTCTCACGATGATATATTATAGCTTAAAATGTGCTCACTTGGCATTCAACAACAATCAATCACTCACTCATCCTACAAGGAAATAAACTCAAATATGTGCCAGGTATATACAGAAACACAGATTTTGAAGAAATCATAGAAAACATTTTAAATGAGTTTTAGTTTAAAAATAACCCACAATATAAAATTATCAATATAATTATAAACATAATTTTATAAGGACAACCGTATTAAAAGATCACTTCATGATGTAGGACTATAGGAGTAGCAGTTTTCAAGACCACAGAAAAAGTTCTAAGTACAGTAACACATGTAACATTGAATACACATGTAACACTTATTACACATGTAGCACTAATTACACATGAAACAGTTTAATACAAAGCAGATTTGACTTGACTCACCTTGTTTTAGTGTGTATAGAAAAGCATTCAACGTTTCTTCTTGAATATGTTGATGAACTAACCTGAAAATAAAAACATATATATATACTCTTTTTTCTTGTCATCTTTACTGTAATTGTTAACCACTGTGCTATATTTTTACAAAGTGATTCAAATGTACATAAATTGGTATGTTTTGTACTATAATTGGCAGCCACTGTACTATAATTTTACCAAGTGATTGAAGTGTACATTTGTACATTTTGTTCTATAATTGGCAGCCACTGTACTATAATTTTACCAAGTGATTGA
>MJUT01062498.1:462915-474322 GCA_002080005.1 Gigantidas platifrons | reverse complement strand
GTATACATATATACATAATTGAATAACAAACAAGAGGTTACAACCAAGATCTCTGATCTCTGTTCCAAAGACTTAGAAAACAGGTTAATTACATTCAATACATTCACAAAGTATTAAGCATCTTTCTCAGCGTAAAACTACAAACTGATTGCAAGATTAGAAAAAAAACTGACCTCAGCTGAAAAAAAAGTTTAACGGTAGATAAGTGAAAATTGTTCATAGTGAAACAAATAAAATATGAACTAGAGGTTCACCTGGCTATTCATGCAGTTTTTTTTCAATCAGGTTTAGTCTTTGAAAAACATTATTTTATTCATTTTCACATAGGGTCCTTGGTCTTCATATAAGGAAAGAAGAGAAAAGAAATGCACCAAACTTGCTTGAGAATTAATGGTCCAAATACAATAAAAGGAAACACAATTTTTGGCACTTTGGGGCTCTCGTTTCTGCAGAACATTTCCAGTTTTAACAAAAGATATAAACTCAGAGCTCTCACTACTTTCAAATTAGAGGGTGAAGTAACCTCTCTTTTAAAGTGCTAACAGGGAGAAGTGGAAGACAAAAGAGAGAAGTGTGGAGATTTCAGAAAGCAGTAAATTGTTTAATCAAAAATGTCCAATGTGACATGACTATGAAGTCACCCTGTCAAAATTTATTAGATTAAAAGTAGTTAGCTTGATTTTTGTTGTCTATAATTCCCAAAAGTGCATCTAGTTATTGCAAGGGACATGAAAACTTTCCTGTCTTTCAGTTGGTGTTCCTCAACGTAAATATTTTTTCCCCCAAGATGAACTTTTTCATTTGAATAAATACAATACCTATTGTCCTTTTGTGGAATTCATTCAATGGGAAGTTTAAATGTCTCAATGAAAAGTCAATCATTCCTTGATTAATTTTGACGTTAAAAAAAACTCCTAGTGATGAAAATACATGTACCAATACCAAACAAAATGAAAATTTGTTCTTCAGAAGTATACAACTGACATCAATTTGTAAATATAATCACATGCTCTGACAATGTGTGTCCTTATTTAGCATATAGGCACATGTATTTTTACACTGAATAAGAATATCTGTTATGTGAAATATTTATTATATTTAAGTATAATATTATTGTACTTTTGTGTTGTTGTTGTTATGTACACTTATTATATACATGTACATTTGTATTAATAAAAAACAATGGATGGATGTACTCACATATTTACGAACTTCTTCTAATATACTTGATATGGTCGCATTCGGATCATCGTACTGCAAAAAAAAGGCAAATATAAATTTTCTATCAACTGTAACAAGACATCTAATATAGTAAACTGTGACCTATTAACTAACTCTGCCATGAACAAAAAAAAACTCTAAAATATTACTTTTACTTACAAGTCCTTCTGTGTTAAAAAAGAAAAAGTCTGAAATTGCGTTGTGTACTTGTTTCTACATTAGAGTGAGTGAACTTCTTATTCATCAAGTTACCCTTTGATGTTACGATGATATCTGTTTTGTACTAGACCAATTAGAAACAATAGTGGTTATGGTGTTTAATGCCACATTTCAACAATATTTCAGTTATATCGTGGTGGTCAGTTTTATTGGTGGAGGAAACAAGAGTACCTGCTGCACGTCACTGAGAAAATTTATTACATAACATTGTATCGAGTTTAATTAGAAACAAGAACAATTTTGTATGTGTCATTGACCTAAAATAGAGACTGTGATATCCCTCTGCACTACTTGTTTACAAAGAAAAGTACACTTAAGTTTGAGAAAAAAAATACAATTAAGCTTAGTAAAAATCAAGGTAAGTCAAGTAACAAAGTTGGCAATAGGAGCTATAATTAGACATACCTCTTGTGGTTGTTCAAAATTCTTTCCAGCCTTTCTTAATAACCATGCACTAAGTGATGTAAAATTAAAGAACTGTTCCCCTGGGTTGGTTTGGATGGCAAAGTAATGTCTGAAATTAAATAAATAGAAACTGAGAAATTATAAAGAACTGTTTGCCTGAGTTGGTTGAAAATTCTCTTACAATAAATCTACTTAAAACTAAAAACCTTGCGAGGTACTGTACAAAATACACTAAATGAAATAACAGATATTTACAAATTATTTTGGGGTCATCATGGTTGTGATCATATGGTAGTTGGATTTACAACTACCTGTGTAATATTATAAGTGCCTATCACCACTAAAGTTGTGAGTTTGAATCCCACTCATGACAAGGTGTACTCGATACAACATTATGTGATAAAGTGTCAATGACTTGCGGTAGGTCAGTGGCTTTCTGCGGGTATTCGGGTACTGACTACACTGGTTTCCTACACCAATAAAACTGAGTGCCATGATATAAATGAAATATTGTTGAAAGTGGTGTTAGGCAACATAAACCTAACTCTAATATGCAAATTCTTTAAGACATCAGACACTAGAGGCTCTCAAAAACCAATATCATTGACATGGTATTTTACTTCTAAAATTTAATAAAAAAATAATAATAAAAAAAGAAAAAGATAAATATATTCTCTTAAAGGCTGCTAAATATTGTCTATTTAGGCCATGCAAAGTTAATTACTTGGTTCTCAGGCCCTTTTTTGTCAAAATTGATGAGGGAGGGCGGCATTTTTTTTATCCTTTTACTGCTGTAAAAAGTTATGAGGGAGGCATTTTCTCTTCTTTTTTTTTGTGAAAAATATGGCAATGTATAAATCTTTTCATTACTTTATTGAAAATTTCAATTTTATTTCTTCCGATGGTGGCAGAAACATCACAAGTGGTTAATTTTTATGGAAACGTCCAATCCGCTGGTCCCAACGTACCATTTTTATCTCCATAAACAATTCCAATAAGGTACAAGCTTCGGAGAAGCCCCCTATTATGTTTCCTGGTAAAACTGGCAAACATTTGTGCCGAATTTGCACAGAAACGATTGACATTTTGTCTAAATGTCAAACGGAAACACGTTTTTTATTTATACATTGTCATAACGATGGTTTAAATCTCATTTAAGCATGATGTGTTTTAAAGCGTTTCACCGACCACGCGATATAAGAGAAAAACGGATGCGGTTGTTTTTTCCGTACGGACAGCGCTACCGCATTTAANGGTGTTAGGCAACATAAACCTAACTCTAATATGCAAATTCTTTAAGACATCAGACACTAGAGGCTCTCAAAAACCAATATCATTGACATGGTATTTTACTTCTAAAATTTAATAAAAAAATAATAATAAAAAAAGAAAAAGATAAATATATTCTCTTAAAAGCTGCTAAAAATGGTCTATTTAATGATCATTTAATTTAATGTACTTGGTAATAGTTAATGGGTATGGGTAAAAAAAATCATTGCCAAATATGTGTGCAATGCAATGTACTAGTGTATATCACGTGAACTAACCTTGATTTACCAGTAATAATACTAACCTTGATATTGGTTTCATATTTCTTTCCCTACAGAACTCCTGTTCATAGTCTAGTAGCCTCAGTTTATCTAGTAAATCCTCCATAATTACAAATGGCATATAAACCAATCCTGGACCTCCATCTTCAACATCTTCTCCACGTTTTTTTTCCTCTGACATTTTGCTTAAATAATAAAATGTCATTTTTCAATATATAAAACTTAGTATTGGTACATTCTTATTGGGGTAAATTACATTTCCTAATTTTGAAACAAGAAAACTCTTGACCAAATTAAGAATAAGTGATCACAAGTTAAAAAATACAATAGAAACAGGTAGATAGACAAATCTTAGCAAAACCAATGATTAATTATGTCTACATTATAAAGAGGTGACAGATGAAGAGAATTTCCAACCATTTTGTAAAAATATAATGAATATCTAAGAAATATTCTTTTCAAAGATATAGCAAAAGAAAATCCTGATTTTAAAGATTACTCTTACTCTAAACTTGAAAAACTAGTCAGCCTGCTAATCATACTAAACTTTCTCCAAGTTAAGACAACACATTTTTTGTCATTAAGTCTTTAGATATGCTCATTGTTGAAGACCCTACGATGACTGTGAAATATAGAACAGCAATAAAAGCATTGTCTTTTATTTAACAAAAAAATAGTTTATGAATAATCATGTTCAATTTTGGATATTTCCATCATGGTATTAGTTGAGATACAAGTCTTTGAAGTGAGCTGGGTAAAATTTGCTCGTTAAATGTACCCTTCTTTGTACAATACTATATATAAGGAATTGGGTCATTTCGCTTGATGATTCTAACCTGACCCTGTGGCTTAGAAATAATTAGCAGTCTTGGACAAAATTCACATATGGTAATGAATAGTAATGCAAGGATATTAGAAATCGATTGCTGTAGTACAAGCCATAACAGCTTTAATTGTGAGGGTAAAATTTACTGGGATTTTCAGTGCAGGAGAGCGAAATATGAATTGGAGAGTTGCATGCAAGCCTTCTCCATTTTCTAAATTATTGTCAGTCGATAAATGTGGATTTACGATCAACATATCTTTTAGTGACATTTAACAAATACATAACTTTTTTGAATTTTTTTGAATTTTTGGTGCTTTTCAGCAATATTTCAGCTATATCATGGCGACCAGTTTTAGTGGTGAAGGAACTTATTTGAAGTGAATATTTAAGACTATTAGTTATCAAGCGTAACATGAAATGGCAACAAGTCAAATCGGTCCCCAGATCAAATCGTATAATATTGAAGTGGTCATGCGAAAGTTAAAAAAAAATTAATTACAAATACCTTTCTAGATGCCCATTCTTGTCTTATGTTTAGAGATAATTTTGATCACTATTGCTTGGTGTTACATGTAAATACTTTGTATTCAATTGTGTAAACAGGGAGAGCTATCCTTATATTTGGTATGTTGTTTATCAGGTGCGACAAACCGTGTCGTAGATTTTATTGCCGAAATTAGTATTCTATTTATCCGGATACATTTCCATATATAGTTTAAAAGAATTCTAAGAAGAATTGTCTTTACGGCAATCATCTTTGGTACCAGGGCCATGAACCTGTAGACTATTTGTCAATAGAAAACAGAAGATATTCCGTGTGAGCTTCTTACGAGATCAAACCAAAATGCGACCCTTTGATATTGAGGATAATGTCACCATACCAATACCTAGCGTTGACAGAGGACGTACATTGTGGTGACCTATGGAATATTTTATGCAATATTTCAGTTATATCATGGTGGTCAGTGTTATTGGTGGAGGAGTGATAAACTTCTTAATATTGATTTTTAGGAAACATAATTTCTTATCTTGCATGTAAATGCATGTAGTTGATGTTTTGTTTATTCATGACTTTTAAAATAACTATATTTCAGAATCAGCATAATTTATTTCAAAAATATATTCTATTTGAATTTCATATAAATATTGCATTATTGGTCAAGTATGAGTCAAGATTGTCTGTTACCAAACATTCAAAATTAGCAATCAGTAAATAATCGCAAAATCATCTATTTACTGTAACATATATACACTTAAATTATGCCCCTTTCCCATATTTTTATTGTACCAGAGTGTACCTATTTCGAGAGACTGTGATTGCCTGCAAAATACTAAATTTCTATTTTTTTCTGGTCAATTGCAGGGTAGAGACACCACATTGTCACAATCGTATATTCAAAATAAACTGTTAATTATAATAAATCGTTAACTTTCAATTGTTTTTGTATATATGAAGTTGTTTATTTAAAGGAATTTGATTTGTGTTTAGTGTAGTTAATAGACAATAGGGAATAATCATCAAAGAATGTTCCTTATCAATGTAAAGATATAACCGTCACCAATCACGTTTTATGTAAATTACTAATCACTTAATTATATCATTAAAAAGACATAAATTATTCATTAATTAATTTCATCCATTAAAAAGAACCCGTTCATCAATAAAAATAAAATTATACATAAATTTTTTAACCAAAAATATTAATACATAATTTTTTATTCAATTTGAAATATGTGGCCGATTTGACTTTCATTTTGATACCGTTTTGACTGTGGACGATTTGACCTGGGGGCCGATTTGACTGGAAATCCATGAAATTACTTACTTACTAAATACAGAGAGAAAAAATTACAAAAAGGGGGAGGTTACTTTAAGTTCTTGATTATTCATTGTTGTAAATGCTCGCATTAAAGGAAACACCTATCTAATACTCTTTGGATTAGTTCAATTTATGCAGATTAGGTAATGGAAATAATGTTACTTCATTCAGATTTTCATAAGAGCAGAAACAGAACTTGCTTACAAGTTTTTCTCATAAATCTCGTCGATAACCAAAACTATGTGATCGTGATCATAGTCTATCTCAAAGTATTTACTATACGAGTTCGTGTTGAAAAACATTTAACTGATTTCACAGTCAAAATTTGAATTTGGGACTGTACATTGTAAATGATGATAAACCCCAAGAACTACGAATGTTTGGACATTTATGTCGAAACACGAATCTTGGATTTCTTCGGGTTCTTCTAGAATTTTAGGGTTAATTCATACCTTTCGAGACCAAAATGTGTTAGATTAGTACCTAATTTCTACATTTCTGAAAAATATTAGAAGACATTACAAGAAATATTAGTAAAGAGAAGAGGAGCAGACGAATTAAGCAGTGGTTGTCAGCATAAACAATCAAAATGGCGTCAAAAGATGGTATTGGTAATCAGCACGAAATTGACGATTTTCTGAATAAAGTGGACGAAATAGGTAATTTTATATGTGAACAATGTGTAAGGTTACTTGTAGGATTGGTTGGATTTCTATTTTTTTTTTTCGTTCCTACTTTATTTACCCAAATACACATGGCGGCATTCAAAAGTCAAATAGGCCATAACAACTTTCACAACACAAGCACTTGTTTCATGCAATACTTTATTTCCTCAACTAGTAAGACAGAGGTAAAGAATGAACCATTGCATGAAACAAGTGCCAAATAACCCTGTTAATGTCTATTTGTGTGAATTTTATTGACTGGAATATTTATTTAATAGAAAACTTAAATACTTTTTGTCTTTCCAAAGTTTCCATTTTGGAATGCGGGTTGTTTCGCCCTGAATCTCGTTCGCCCCGATTCCCATTCACCCTGGGTCGTTTCACTCAAATTTTTAATTTTAGTGGGTCGTTTCGCCCCGATTTTTTTGTATTTAGGGAGTATTATGTTACAGACAATGTTTTGTGTAATTGTTTTAGGTCATCAAAGCAATTGTCTGATTTTGAGTGATAAACATAAACTCATCATAAGCTGAAAACAAAGGGTTTTTTTTCTCAGAAAAATGAGTAATTAATATCATTAGGCTAATTAGTTTTGACACATCAAAGACAATCAAAGGGGATTTGCCCCCACTGTAAAACTGTCGTAACTTGTTACTTTGTTAATCATTTTTGATTAACTTTAATTAGATCAAGTTCATTGAAATTGATTAGATTTTGATAAATTTCGCAATGCTTTTTAAATTTGTATTTCTATTTTATTATTTTATTACATTGATATTTTATTTAATACATTGAAAACAAGTTTTTATGAATTATTTCTTATATTACGGGAACTTATTTCAAAATATAGACACCAAAGGTAGAATATTCTTATATGCAGGCATCGACATCTCCGCTAGTCCGATCGCCCGAGGCGACTGAAACTGGCTGGGGACGACTTAAATTTTCTGTATAAGTAGTCCACCGGACTAGTAAATTTTTGATACTTAAATGATTAACAATGGTCATAAGAATAGGTGCCAGTTTTCAGCCGTACCGTCGTTCTGGAATTTCTTTTATTTACGTGTTTTCCATTCTAATTTTAAACTCTATAAATAGAAATAATATTTCCTATTGATTTTTGTTGTTTGACTGTTTGATGAATCGTGATTGGCCGGTATGGTTTTTGGATGTATCAATAAATTAAATTTAAAAGCCAAGCGGTATAAGTTACTTTTGTGAAAAAAATAATTTTGAAGGGCAATACGAAAATGATATGTCGAATTTCACTTAATTTTAGGTATTGCAATTAGGTATTGAAAGATATGAACGAAATGGACATTTTTTTCCGACGATTAGAGAAACTGTATTATTAACGGCCGTTGTAATATTTTCGGTCAACACTTGTACTCAATTTTAAAATGGCGTCTGCATTTCCCGTAGTTTTTTCCAAATGAAATGGAGAAATTTCTTACAAATTACGCTGGTCGGTCAATGAAAAAGTGTAAAAAACTGACTAGGAAGTAAAACAAAGGAAACAGGAATATGATAGAACTGTTCGAGTTCGAGAATTTAAGTCTCATTGGCTGAAATTGTTCGAATGGTTGGAGTATCATGTTACAAAGCTTACAAGACACAAGTTACAAAGTCACGGCGAGGGCAGAATGTATTGCAAGATATGTCAGAAGTATGAACCTTTGTTACTGGATGTCGAACATTCAAAAATTATTGTTTATTGCCGCCTCACTCCAGAGAGGGGATTAGTATAATCCATCAGATGTATCTCTTCTTTTCTAGATTGGATGTTTCTCCTGAAATCTGCAGTTTTTTCTTTGGGGCATTACATGTATAAGCTGATTGATTGATTTGATTTTTGAAGTTTTAACGCCACTTTCAACAATATTTCATCTATATCATGGCGACCAGTTTTAGTGGTAGAGGAAGCTGGAGTACCCGGAGAGAATCATCGACCATGGGCAAGCAACTGGTAAACTTTATCACTTAAGTCGAGTGCACCCTTTTTTGTAATTTACAAAGCCGGGTGCGAACCCAATCCATATTGGTGATAGGCTTGTATGAGTTGTTAGATCCAGCGAACTCGTTGAGCCACCCGGGCCCCCATGTAAAGCTTGATTCAGATCATAAGCAGTGGTAAATTTCAGCCTTATTGAAGGTCTTGACAAGTTCTGGAAACCTTTGGATTACAATCTTATCTATGTAATGATGTAAATCATTGTTTCAGAATGAGATGCATCTATGTCTACTTCTTGGTATCTAATTCTTCCCCATATTATTTTTTTTCAATTTTCTATGTGGAGGTGATACATGTATGTTGTTTTTAGCTCACCTTGCCAAAGGCATTGTGAGCTTTTGCCATCACTTGGCGTCCGTCGTCCGTTAACTTTTCACATTTTAATCTTCTCCTCGGAAACCCCTGACAAATAATATGAAAGTTGGTAAGAAGCATCTATGTAAGATCCTCTATTACTACTCTAATGATTAAACCGAAAATAGGGACTATTTGAAGGACAGACAAAGAAAAATGTATTCTAAATTTGTTGACAGTTTAAATCTTTACTCGTATGCAGACGAGTTTGATGATAATGACAATAATATGAATGATAATGATTTCAGTGACTATAACAGTGATTAAATCAGTCAAATGTTTTTTTTTTGAAATTTGAATAAATGTTTATGTTCTAGTCAACAAACTTTTTAATGCATGCATCTTTGTAGTCCAAGTTTAAATGCTGCTTCTTGGCAGTTGAAATGGCAAACACAAACAAACTTTTTAAGCAATTTAATACAATAACAACAAGTTATTTATGATAATATACATTTGTACATGTATACATATAAAATTTAAAACAAAATTATAAAAATTGATATCATTTTTGTTGGCACACATGTCATCGTCGTCATGTAGACCTCATGAGTTTCGAAAATCAGTCCAGTCATTCAAATTATTGAAAGGATAACTATTTTAAGTCTTCATAAAATTGGGGGACTACTAAATATTCCTGGGGACTACCAAATATTTTGTAGCCACTAGTCCTTGGACTACTGCAAGAAAAAAACAGGTGTCAATCCCTGATATGTGCTAAAATCGTCGACTGGCTAACTTTTTTTCATTTATATAATCATTATATATATATATTATAATACGGTTGTTTTGAATCATGTCAATTCCGACCACGTTCCGTCTTTTACGTGTCTTGACATCTGAAATGCTTGGTAGACGACTTCTGGTTTACGCTATTACTGTGACAACGTCAGCATATCATAGTCGTAGATGCGGTAGATTATAAGTAATTGTAATATGGAGATGCCAAAGGAACGGCTGAATAAATACTGGTGTTCGGTACCCCACTATCTGTCTGATATCAGAAATTTGTACATAAATGCAGATCGTTTTCCTTTCATGATGCTGACCGCCACAAATAAAGAAAGAAAACAAATTTGATTTTAAAGAAGTAATTGTCTCTGCATTGAAGTCTTTGATACAAATAAAATAATTTAATTGATATCTGTCTTTTACAGAAAGTGTTAAGTTGAGGATCAAACGTTAAAACAGCACAAATGGATTGGAGTTTTTGTTGTGTACATTGACACCGGAAGTTCAATGCTGATCATTTCATCGAAATCACGTGATCTGGCGGACGAAAATAGCAAAATTTTGATGGAATGGAAATGATTCGCTTTGAGTAATTAGATAATGCGCTACATTTTTTGTATATAAAAACTATGTAATAAAATAATAATAATAATTCGAAACAATCGTATTGTATAATATTATAATTTACTTTACTAAATAGACTGCTTTATTTATTAACTTATGATTTGAAAATCGGGGCGAAACGACCCGGGGTGAATCAGGGTAATAAACAAAGCCGGGCACAAACTCACGTCGTATAATTGGTGATAGGCTTATGAGTTGTTAGGTAATTCAACTACCTTACTCATTGGGCCGCCCGGGCCCAGAGGGATTTTAAAGGGTATATAGCTGGAAATATTAGGTTTTAATCAATGAAATAACATAAAGATATGTTAACCTGTTGTCTAACTATAAAGTGATTAAAATTAAGGGTCATTTTAAGTGATTTTTAACCATGATATATTTGGTTGGTTTTTTAATGGTCGCCATTTCCTAGTTGAGTGCAACAGAGTACCCAATATTTTCAGAGTTTTGTGTGAGCATAGATGGAAAAGTGAAGCTTTCATTATTGAAATTAGCATATAAAGATAATGCAGTCTGTCAAGCGACTCCTGATTTTCCTGATTTTGAGCTGTTCCTGATTTTTTTCCTGAATTTGTTTGATAAACTCCTGATAACTCTTGATTTTGAACTTTTCCCCCACAAAATAAAAAAAAATGCATAATATGTTGAAATTATTTGAGTGTAAAGCATCTTATCAATAAAAGGAGGTGAGGAAAATGGCCCAAGTAAGACCTTTTAACCTGTCGATTACATTCTGACATTCTGATAATAACTGGAATCAAAAACATCATGCTTAAATTTGTATATTATGGCCTGAAAGCTCTTACTTAGAGGGGAGGAAGGCAGCCATTTTTTTTGTTTTTTGTATGGTTTTATCACTTTTTATATAAAAAAAATTCCTGATAAATCTCCTGATTTTTAACTAAAAACCCTCCTGATTTCCTAATTTTTTTAAGCCAAAAAGTGCTTGACAGACTGATAATGTGTTTTGTTGATTAATCAAA
>MJUT01062498.1:443743-453919 GCA_002080005.1 Gigantidas platifrons | reverse complement strand
GGCATGCAGACATTCTTAAGAGGACTTAGTTATGTCAGGTGAGCGATACAGGCTCATGTGAGCCTCTAGTTTCCGTTTATTCATAAAATTTTCAAAATTTTAATACTTTTCGTCCTTTATTTCAAAAACTATAAGAGATAGATGTTAAGTTTAAACAGTAAGGATGTTCAGCATGTCAAGATCTACCTACACTGCAATTTTGAAGTAAATTCCAATACCCATTTTGGAGTTATTGCCCTTTTTTCATCAAATTTTCACAATTTTTATACTTTTCGTTTTTTATTTCAAAAACTATAAGAGATAGATGTTAAGTTTAAATTGCAAAAATGTGCAGCATGTTGAGATCTACCTACCCTGCAATTTTGAGGTAAATTCCATTACCCATTTTGGAGTTATTGCCATTTTTTCATCAAATTTCCAATATTTTAATACTTTTTGTCTTATATTTCAAAAACTATAAGAGATAGATGTTAAGTTTAAATTGCAAAAATGTGCAGCATGTCAAGATCTACCTACCCTGCAATTTTGAAGTAAATCTGTTTACCCATCTTGGTGTTATTGCCCTTTTTTCCATCACATTTTCACAATTTTAATACTTTTCGTTTTTTATTTCAAAAACTATAAGGGATAGATGTTAAGTTAAACTGCAAAAATATTCAGCATGTCAAGATCTATTCTTGAAATGCATTTTTTGTTGACTCACTGCTTTTGGTTACTTAAATAATCAAAGGGAAGCAACTCTATTACAAAATGTGAAGTAGCAAAAGCTAAATTTTGAGAATCATTGACATTAATGGTTTTTTTTACAGCAATATTGATAACTTTCATTAAAGGGGGGAACCCCTGCCCAAAATTTTTTGGAGAGGTGGTGTGCAATGACGAGGGCTACATTTGTTATTTTTTGACCGGAGTTGCCAAGTTTTATTGACTGATGTTGTTATACCCAGGTGAGCTATACAGGCTCCTGTGAGCCTCTAGTTTGTGGTAGTCGGAATTCTAGACAATGCTCTGACCCTATTAATTATCTCCCACTTTTATTTATGGCAGTCAGAGTTCTAGACAATACTTTGTCCTATTAATTATCTCCCCCTTTATTTGTGGCTGTCAGAATTCTAGACAATACTTTGTCCCTATTTATTATCTCCCCTTTATTTGCGGTAGTCAGAATTCTGACAATAAAACTGACCGCCACGATATAACTGAAATATTGTTGAAAGTGGCGTTAAACACCATAACCCCCAACCATAACCCCCTGAAATGAATAATAAAAAAAATAATTCTGAAAATCTAGACTTGATTCATCGTCGGTAACCCACGGTTGATTCCGATACGTTCCTCTCTCTCCATCACTCATGGGTCAAATCGCTTGTAAACATTCGTACTCATGAATAATTCATAAGTCTTCGCATTACAAATTTCCAATGTGATTCAACCAATCAAATTGTTCCTTTCATAATGAGTTTGGTTAAAAGTTAAAAATGTCGGACCTGTTGCAAAAATTTGGAGTGAAAGAATTGAGGGACTTTCTATCCTGCACTACACTTCATCCACACATTTTCATGGGCGCATCCATTACTGACAAAACGATTTTTTAACTCCGATACCAAAGAGTTTCATTTTCATAAATGTGATTTTGATTGGTTAATTCGAAACTTTGAATATTCATGAGTACGAATGTTTACAAGCGATTTGACCCACGGGTGATGGAGAGAGAGGAACGTATCGGAATCAACCGTGGGTTACCGACGATGGACTTGATTGAACATAAATGAATGTACACTGGTGGGTGATACAAGCTCAGGGGAGCCTCATAGTTTTTAATTTACTCCTTTTTTCAAAATTCAGAAGAAAAAAAACATATTTAATAATATTGTATTATTCTGTTTGTTATTCAGAAGCATTTATGGCTGCTATGGAAGCTGATGCAAGAGAAAGAGCAGAAAGAAGAAAAATAAAAGAAAAAGAAGCAAATATTCTGAAAGAACAAGGAAATGAATATTTTAGACAAGAAAATTACCATGCTGCCTTAGACTGTTATACAAAGGTAATAGTGTCATTGTCTGTAAAACTCAGTAAATAAGTGTTACTAGTAATTGAATTTACAATGAGTTGTGTGAAAGGTGAATGATTTCCTATAGAGTTCTGTCCACTCCTTGTGATCTTAAACTTTTGAGTATGAAAATGACTAAATTGATAACAAAAATACAAAGTACTTCAATCCCAATCAGAATCTCAAAAATTCTTTAGTGCATCAATTCCTCTATTCCAGGGTTAGTAACTTTCTAATCTAAATAATTTGTTTTAAAAAGTAGTGAAGACCCTGCCTGTGTCCATAGTAAAATAGGATGATAAAAGTGTCTTCTCATACCGTATAGCGGGTATTACGCGGGTTGCAATTTTCGCGATGTCGATGTAAAAGAAGGGTATTTAATTTAAGCGAACATCAAATTTCGGGGTATCGTGTTCCGGGAAAAATAACATAATTGTAATTATTGTATGAATGTTGTGCAAATAACATTCACCTTCTGCAAAACAAAACAAAACTGACAGGAAATACGATATTGATTATAAAATTATCGGTTTCGAGAGTACCTTTAAATTTAAATTATTTACATGTAGTTTGAAACACAAACTTTATAGACAGAATGTATACATCATGTACTAAAATGTAATTTAAAATTCAATCTTGTAGATATACATGTACAAAATGTGTTTAATTAGTGTGTTTGTTATTTACGACATGCAATTATAATTATGACATGTTTTTATAGTGATCAACCAACCGATATTGATCTTTTGATCTATTGATTGTTATGGCAATTACAGGTGTAATGAAATTGATAGGAAATATTTGTAACTGTTTACACATAGATGTGAGAGTAGGAAATGACAAAATAAACATGTATTAATATGTTTTATGCCCAAGGCCTATATGACATAACCGTGAGACTGTGTGCATACCGCTCTACCGTATTGCATACAATTATTATATATACTGCTGTGTTGGTCGTTCTTTGATCTGTTGAATGTTATGACAACTATAGGTGTAATGAATTTTATAGGATAAATATAGGGAGTTAACTCTTACTGAAAACGGACTTCAAATTTAACGAGTTTTAATTTTAGTGTTTCGATCGTACATAAAGCGAAAATTGGAGTCCCGCGAAAAAAACCCGCTATACGGTATTTCATTAACAGGTCTTTTGTTGGCAATTTAGGTTTATAAGTGTCCTCTTATATGGATTTGATAAGTTAGTTTGATAACAGTGTCCTCTCATTTGGATTATTCCATACATATATCTATGACAAAGTAGGATTATTTGGTGAAACTCTACTGATATATCTATATAACCTTAATATATGTTTTGCTTACATTATAGAAATAAATATTTTATAGTAAAAAAGATAATTTTGACATTTTTTGTATATACTGTACATTTATTTGATAGAATTTGCCAATTATGTGCAACTTTGTACAATTGTCATATTTAAAAATGTTTTTGTACTTACAGGCTATAAATGAGATAAGAGATAACACAGTACTGTATACAAACAGAGCACAAACTTTGATCAAGTTAGAGAGATACAAGGAGGCCTTAATAGATTGTGATTGGGCTTTAAGGGTAAATTAAATAGGAACATTTAACAGACTTTATACAGGGAACAAGTCTCTTGACATAAAAAGGAATATGTAATAGTCTTTATACAGGGAACCAGTCTGTTTACATATTACAATGTAATGGATTTAGATTTATTGTGTTTAATGCCACTTTCAGCAATATTTCACTATATCATGGTGACTAGTGTTAGTGGTGGAAGAAGCTGGAGTACCCGGAGAGAACCAACGACCATGGACAAGCAACTGGTTAACTTTATCACTTGCGACTGCGAGTCGAGTGCACCCTTTTTTGTAATTTTCAAAGCCGGGCGTGAACCCACGCCGTATTGGTGATAGGCTTGTATGAGTTGTTAGGTAATCCAACTACCTAACTCACTGAGCCACCCGGACCCTCACAATGTAATGGATATTGTTTAATTGTAAAACACCTATTAATAACAAGAAGCATTGTCTTCTTCTGGTTGTTGTCAGCATTATTACATATCAAACATTTTTTTATGGAAATCAGTTTTAGCTTTTATTCCAGTCCACTGTATAGAAAACCACCTGCATCTTTCTTGGGTCATATATTTACAACATATCAGAGACTGGTTTGATAAAAGCTGAATTGTTTGGGTTTTTTCATGACTAACGACCTAGTAAATTCCACTTCCAAAAGTAATCAATAAATTGCATCTGTTTTTAATTTTTGATGCTACAATTTAGGAGATAACTTTATTGTATTTTTAAGCTTTGCAGACGTAAATCATTGGTTTTACTGTCGCAAAATGAGTTTACATAGCTGGACTCCTTAGTTATGACTTGTAGATTGAGATAAAACCAAATTGCATTAGAATCTAATATTATACCCTACAGTGAAAAAAAGATAAAAATTCTTCTGAGAAGCTACTTTTCTGATTTCATAATGGTTCTATACTAGTTGCTATTTCCATCCAGTAATCACCCACTTTATGACAATGATATGTATTACAAAGTGAGTTATACAGACTCAGGTGAGCCTTGAAACTTTATGCTTTTTATCTACAGGTATCACCAAATTGTATTAAGGCTCATATTCACATGGGTAGAGGACACCTAGGACTCAAAGACTACAACAAAGCAAGGGAATGTTTTCAGGAAGCTAAAAAATGTGATCCTAAAATAGAAAATGTCATTAAAGGTAAGCTAGTAACTTGTAAAATATTGTCACGATATAGCTGAAATATTTGCTAAAGTTGGCATTAAACACCAATCAATTAATCAATCAATCACGTAAAATTTCCTATTATCTAGCCATAAGTCGAATGCAGGAGCTTTACAAAAACCAAATCAGAATAACAGCCATAATTTGATTGAGAGCGAATAAGTTTTAGGACAAGAAAATTGCAAACACTAGTAGCTCTGAGAGGAATAAACAAAAAGAAGTAATCATTAAATAATATTATAAAATTTGTATCCCGATACAAATAAAATAGATACTGTAAAATGTCCAAGTTTTTTCAAAACAAAAAAAGTACAGTCTGGTTAATTTTCACTTTTAGACTGACATAGCAGATCAAAGTTAGACATTGATGAAGTTCCTCAGTAAGACAAATATTTTGTAAATTTTTTTATTTGTTCCTACTTTAGTTATGCATTTGATGTTGTTATACAAACCTATTAAACATATTATTTTTTATTTGTACAGTATCATAATTTTCATTGTGATCCAACATCCTATAAGATTATTTGTTGACCAGTTTTATTTACTTCACTGGATCTCTTAAAGATACCAGACTGTATTTAATATTTAAAAAAAATTCTGAATCTTTAACCCACCAATGTTAGATAGAGTTTGATTTTTCAGCTGACAACTTTTTGTATTTAGAGGATTTAGCCAAGAGGACTCATGAATTGAATGATCCGTGAAGAATACCAGTACAGTCTAGCTAATAAAACAGAACACAATAGTGAGAGAAAAAAGAGCTGATCTTCAAATTGATTCAAGTACACTGATGATAATGTGTACTGTAGGTGAAAACCTTTAACCTCGTTCATGACGAGGTGTACTCGATACAACATTATGTGATAAAGTTTGTCTGTGACTTGCGACAGGTGGGTGGTTTTCTTGTGGTACTGCGATTTCCTCCACCAATAAAACTGACCGCCACGATATAACTGAAATATTGTTGAAAGTGGCATTAAACACCATAAACCAAACCAAACCTATATTACATCAAGTAAATTCTCAATGTCATATTAAATTATTATATTTTCAGACTACTTAAAAGAAGTAGACAGATGTGAAGAAAGAGACAAACAAGAAGAAAAAGCTAAAGAATTATTTGAAGGAGGAGATGAGAACTGTCAAGGTGTAGCAATGCTGCTTGAGAAAGTTCAAAAACCAGATCAATTACCTATCTTTTATGCTGGAGGATTTAAATTGCTTGCTGCAGCTTTGGCTAAAAGTAGGTCTATTAATTGGTTACCAGATGCATACACAGCACACGTTAGAGATCCTTCAACAGGGAATGTTTAAATGTTTAAATATGGAAGTAAAATTTTATATCAGTCCAATTGATCAAATTTTACTACAAAATATTAAATTGTTCCCTGAAAAAAATAACATTAGATATCTCTACTTGTACCCTTAAATATCAATCAATCAATTAATCTGGTATAATTTATATTAATTGACTTGATTCATTATGGAGACTACAGGTTTAAATATGGATATGGATATGATTACTAATTGTATTATGACATACATGTAAAGTAAAAAAAGATAGAATTGGTATTCAGTCGACACTACTGTGATTTCACTTTTTTTCCTGGGATAGATTTTCGTTCGAAATGTTTGTTGAGGTTTGAATAAATGGGTTTGGTACTTGCAAATGACATCTCTTTCGTTGTGCACTACTAAATTTCGTAGTTTTCATTGAACCTACGTAAACTATGAAAATTGGTACATATATTCAGTGAATAAAAATAACTTCATAGTATTTAGTACTGCTTTTCATTTATATGTCTCCTATTGTAGGTGATGAAAGAACATTATTTAGGACAAAAGGTGGTTTGCGTCTTATAGAAGAACATCCTTGTTTCCCAAGGTAAGTAATTCTTATAGAAGAACATCCTTGTTTCCCAAGGTAAGTAATTCTTATAGAAGAGCATCCATGTTTCCCAAAGTAAGTAATTCTTATAGAAGAGCATCCATGTTTTCCAAAGTAAGTAATTCTTATAGAAGAGCATCCATGTTTCCCAAAGTAAGTAATATCTTATAGAAGTGCATCCATGTTTCCCAAAGTAAGTAGTTCTTATAGAAGAGCATCCATGTTTCTCAAAGTAAGTAATTCTTATAGAAGAGCATCCATGTTTCCCAAAGTAAGTAATTCTTATAGAAAAGCATCCATGTTTCCCAAAGTAAAGCTATTATGATTATCAGATCCCATTTACCTCTGCAAGACATGTCTGTTCCAAGCCAGTGCATACTCTATATGTACCTTTTTTATTTGTGGTTTATGTAGAGAAATTATTTAGTATTTACTGTTAGCTCCCTATTTATACACTGTCACTTAATTGGGCAAGGTTTTACTCCTTTTAGTTATTCCATGGAATACACACATGTCCTGGAATTCTCATAGCAAAATGGAGTAAAATTTAGGACTTAATTATATCTAAGTAAAAGCTGGTTTGTTAAAGTCAAAACATTGAAGTAAGTAAAGTGTGGGATTTTTTTGAGACATTGTGAACCTAATTCATTTTTTTAAATGTACTACAGATGTTTTGCTGCCACTCCAAGAAGTTTATCTCAGGAAGAATTAGACATGTTGACAGCTGGTATAGATATGTTTAATAATGCTTGTAATGACAGTGGTACGTATTCATCTTTCTACATATTTTGTGTATTAAATATTTAGCTTCCCTAACCAAAGGCCATGTGAGCTTTAGCCATCACTCTGTGTTCATCATTCATTGTCGGTTCATCGCAAAGCATCTACCCATTCATCCATCATAATCATCATTGTTAACATTTAACATTTGGTCAGGAATGATGTTTGTAAGATCATGTTAAAAAATTCATGTAAAGTGAGCAATTTTTTAGCTGTATCCTAATGAGAACAAATAATTTATTAATGAGATGATGTTGCCTGCTTTCTATCATTCAACATAGCAGCTAGATTTAGAGTGCTAAATCCCTATTAAAGAGAACAAGTAACTTATAAATGAAATGATGATGTCTGCTTTCTACCAAACCAACATGGTGGGCTGGATTTATAGTTTATAGTGCTTTCTCCCATCATTACGGCATTTTAACCCCGCTGAACCAGTGGTGGAAAAATCTGTAATCCTCTAGAGGATTAAAATGTCTCGTGCCTTTCCCCGCATTAATTTAAAACGCATTTATTTCAAATTTTGAAATAAAGTTTGTGTTAAATAATGGGAGAAACAAATTCTCCTTCAGTTGCCCATGTGGGTTACGATATTTCTCCACTCTCGAGAGTTAATTAAAAAAAATTAACCACTCGCCTAACAACTTGAGGTTAAAATTTTTAATTTAACTCTCTTGAGTGGAGAAATATCGTAATCCATGGGCAACTGAAGGAGAATCTATATATCTCCTTAAGAGAACACTCCAATGTAGACCTGTGGCTCCACTCAGAAGCATAATCCTGCATCCGATCAAACCAGACTTACCTCTCACTCCTAAAGGCTGCATGCTTAGATGAGAAACAGCAAATCCCTGTTTATATGGTCTCTGGTTCATCCCAACCTGTAATAGAATCCAAGATATTCTGCACTGCTAAGGTGTTCCATTTTGTACATATTTTAATAAATTTTTAGATTTTTTTTTGTAATTTCACAATTTGAAAATTAAAACTTTTGGTGATCAGATGCTGCTGCTATATCAAATTACGTGATATCTTTTATGATGAAATGCCTTTTTATTGGTCAAGTATATTATGAATGCTTTATTTTCACAGTTAGGTTTTCATGCAGCTTTCAACACTTTTAGTTAAATTTTGGCTGTTTATTTTCAGTTATTGAGATTTTAAAGATATTTTTTTAATCAGTTTGTCTAGTACATATTTCCGGTATTCTAGTACATATTACCATTTGTATAGTACATATTACCGGTAATCTAGTACGTATTACCATTTGTTTAGTACATGTACATATTACCGGTAATCTAGTACATATTACCATTTGTCTAGTACATATTGCCATTTGTCTAGTACATATTACTGGTATTCTAGACTCTAATACTTATTATTGGTCTAGTACATATTACTGGTATTCTAGTACATATTACCATTTGTTTAGTACATATTACTGGTATTCTAGACTCTAGTACATATTACCATTTGTCTAGTACATATTACTGGTATTGTAGTACATATTACCATTTGTTTAGTACATATTACCGGTATTCTAGACTCTAGTACATATTACCATTTGTATAGTACATATTACCGGTAATCTGGTACATGTTACCATTTGTTTAGTATATATTACCGGTATTCAAAATTTGTATAATTTTTTCATTCAGGTAATATGGGTATGGTGGAAAAGTGATACTCTATATATATATTTTACATTAGAAATGCAGACATAATCTCTGCCCAAGATCTGTGTTTTTGTTTTGTTTTGCTGGCTCGTAGATTTTTAAAAATCACTCAGCTGACATAAAGTACAAAAGATAATAAAAAATAGACATGGCTTAATTTAAAAAAAAAAGATAAATTCTCAACTGCTCTTTAGTCAGCAGTCCTAAAAGTTATTTTAGAAACATAGCTGTATTTAATACTGTTCATGATGGGGAAACAATTTATGAAAATATTACTGACCTAATTTTATATTTCAGAAACCAATCAGCAGCTTCTAATAACATCTAATGGATTTCCTAATAAATTTTTACGATTTCTGGAGGTCAAAATTAAAGGTCAAGGAAAGTTATTAAGGTCATCCTGTATAAACTTCCTACATACGGTTACCATGACAGAGCTAGGAAGATCTACTGTTATACTTACATTCAATATGACCAGGTTTGTTATTTAGTCAGATTATAAAAGACGATTGTATTAAATGTTATGGGGCTACACAATGAAAACTGGAAACTATAAAATACAAGTTGTTAAATTTGTTAATGTTCCCCCCCCCCACCTGTCTTGTGCAATTTCACACTTGTTGGTTTTTCAAATCAATTAACCCTGTGTGGTGAGTAGAAGTCACACTTGATTTCCTTAAAATCTATTTCGAATAGGTCTAAAAAGAATGGGAACAAACTATTGTTTCAACGTCCAAGCATAGGACTAAATATATAATATTGGTCAAAATTGGGACATTGTGTCTAAGAATGCACATAATTGACTATATTACTTAGGTGGGCATAGTAATCCATGAGCTCTTGTTTAAAACCATGTCATGAAAAATCAGAAATAATTCATTGAAGTCATAGAGATTTTAACATAGGTAATATTATTTTCATAAAACTTTATTAAGAGTGATATATTTTAAAGTTAATGTTGTTGTTTACAGGGTGTTAACATTATTAAGAGTGATAGATTTTAAAGTTAATGTTGTTGTTTACAGGGTGT
>MJUT01062498.1:412158-430567 GCA_002080005.1 Gigantidas platifrons | reverse complement strand
GATAACTTTAGTAAACATGGATAGATTTGAATAATCTTTGCATGTGGCTTGTAAGTATGTTATACATTAAGACTGCAAGGCTGCTTTCTATAAATATATAAAACTAAATATTATGCAAGTGCGGGGGGGGGATACGTCGTGCATTCATGCGCTAGGCGGTTCTTTTATTGTACATATGCATTCATCCACATTCAGGAAACGTTATTATCAACAACTTCGCCATTTACTTGAATGATCGGTATATCTTCAACAGGTACATTTGATGTAGATTGTTCATCAGAGCCGGAAATAGATAAGTCTTTGTCAGAACTAAGAAAAGAATAGAAGAATGTATTACCAAAAACAATTTATATCTACAAAATAATATACAACAAATTATAACAAGAGATCAATGTAGGTTTTTTTTTAGGTTTATGGTGTTTAACGCCACTTTCAACAAATGTAATAAGACACAATAAACTGTCAGCTATGTCAATCTCGAGAGATTGGTGACGAATTTCATTATGTATTACAGTGTTCAAACTTTGCAAGTGAAAGAAGAAATTTAATTCCAAAATATATTTTCAACCGGCCAAATGCATTAAAACTGTCATCATTATTTAACAAAAAGAAACCTGAAACTATTCGTAAATTAATTTATGTGAACTTATTGATATAATAAATAAGAAAAAATAGTTCTCCTTGAGACAGCAACCTTGAATGTTTCAACCGAGCTACACAAAACTATGGGATGTGACCGCCGGTTGCAGTCAAATATGATTTTTTTCTTTGCTCAAGGAATCGACAAACTTCATGTTTGTTTCATTTTTAACTGGACGCAATATGTTCTTTCAAAACATTTCCTAAAGTGTTTTAGTTTTGACGTCTGAACACTCTGAAACGTGTTGAACACGATTTCGGTGTGAATCCAGCATATATTAGAATCATTGTTTAATTTCTATGGACACGCGGCAGTAAGTCAGTTTATTACTGTGCAAATAAGTTTTTATTAAATTAAAGTGTAATTAAATTTAATCTACTGAAGTATTAATGTTAACGTTACGACAGCATAAGTGTTTGAAACACAAGTGGCTTGAAATAATATTCAGTGGCTTAGGAGCATGTGGTGTCACGTAAGATACCACACCGGTAGATTTCGATTCATAATGGTGTTGAAGCCTTGTTCTTATTCTATTTTCAATGGGAGCTGTTATTTTCCCCCTTGTTTCAGTGTTTTTTCAGTTGTCCGCATGGTATTAGTATTGTATCCGAATTGTATGTTTATAATTGTGTCTACACATTGGATTTTGGTTTACCATATAAATACCACTGTTCAATATGGAATGCAAGAAACAGTTTAGTTGGTCACTATGTAGTTAGCTCTTACGTGCTATTAAATAGTTTTAATTAAAACATTCACAATGGAATGTTGAATTCTTACGTGTTTTCCTCCTCGATGACTGGCTCAGGACAGACGAAATCCTCCTCTAGTTGTGAAATACTTGTTATTGTCCCGCCTTCTTCGATTGCAGACAGCAAAGGAGCACGAGATACCACATTCCCGGAAATTACTTTTTCAATTTTTTGCGCATTACGTCGCTGTAAAGAATGACCATCCATTTCTGAACCATCAGAAATTTGCTCCACGATAAACCTGGATGAATATATAATGTTTTGAATTTAGTTTTTCAAACATTTGACTTTGAGCATATTTGATGAAGGATTTTCCAAAAAAAATGCGCGTCAATCACACTAAATTATAGATATTTACGTTTTTATTATCATTTTTATATTATAACAAATTGTCATTCAGTATTTACATGAATAAAATATTTTTATTTGCAAGTCTTTTTAAATCATAAAATTTCAAGCTTTAAAAAATATAGAAAAGAAGATAAAAGAAAAGAAATCTGAAGTAATGAAAATTTCATTTGTTGAGATTAAAATTGTAGCATGCTTGTGAAAACGTAATAGTTTGTAGAGAGTATATACATGAGTATCTATGTTTGCTGGGTGTTTATTATTTCGGTAATATATATTACCTTGATACTTTTTCGTTGACAGTCAATGTGGGAACTGTCGCGTTATTTTCTGCTGACAGTTCAACTAAAGGCGGTATACTTATTTTCCGCTTCTTTTCTTTGCCTTTTGAGAACTGTTTACTTGAAGTGCTATCATTACAATCAGCGTTGGCATGTCTTAGAGGAACATATTCTTGTGCATATTCGAATTCCTTTTCAAGACCCCCGGAAAAGCTTCCATTTCCAGATGAGAGTTTTCTAGACACTGACCCTACACTTGATTTAACTGTACAATTAGACTCGCTTGAAATCTTCCTTGAATCGTTCCGACCGAAGAATTTCACAAGATGTAATGGAAAACTTATTTTTCTTTTCCTTGGTTTTCTTTCCTTACAATCAGTGTCAGCTCTGTCTCTTCCCATGCTAACTACTCTAGCCAATTTCCGTTTCGTAAGACTAGAATCAGATGACCAAGATGGACGCTTACTCATTCGAGGTGGACGTAAAATTGACGGCTTTCGTAGATCAAGTTCAACGTCCACGTTGCTAACTGTTTCTGGATTATTCCCATTTGGTATGGGCTGATAATCGTTATACTGTTTCTCTAAAGGAACATTGTACAAGTGGTCATGGGAGTTCGCAAAAAATCTAGGTCGTCTGAAATACAAAACAAAAGATAAGAAATTAATATCTTTTCTTAAATATAATATGATTTATAAAACTAGTGTTAGTCTAGTAAATGTTTGGTAATATTTAACAACAGATGTATTATATTACACTGTATTTTAATTTCCAATGAACAATTTCAATTATCGAAGTGGCATTTGAAGTATGATACAACACGGCCATTAGTTAATCGAATATTCCTCTGATTTAACTGTAAATGTACAGTATAAGGGTTTTCTGTAAGCGGGTGAGCATGCTACAACCATGTGGATTTGTAAAATAGTCATCTAAGCGGGTGAGCATGCTACAACCATGTGGCTTTGTAAAATAGTCATCTAAGCGGGTGAGCATGCTACAACCATGTGGCTTTGTAAAATAGTCACTGTCTGCATCTATCAAGCACAAAAGGAATTAATTTGAACAATTTAGCATTTTAGACGTGTGGCAGATATACAAAGACATTCCATTATAAGATTAATTTCGCAATGATATACATATATAATGTAGCTGAAAACGCTTTCACAACTCTAATTAATATCTATACATAAACCATTTAAATTTTACAAATCAGTCTTGTACCGAAAGAGTAAGCGAAAACTAGAATTTTAACAAATGAAACTGACAACTTACGTGTAAGATCCCTTTCCTGTAACAACGCTGAGTAAAGAACCAGCAAAATTACTCCCAAAAGAGAGATGACGATGGTGGTCTTGATCTGCAGCATCACCCAGTACTATTCTTTGTCCACGTACCGTCGGTGATCTAAATAAGTCAAAAGGTTAATGTTTCCTTTGTTACTTTTTAAGGTTTAACATTGGGGTCGGTTAGAACGTTATTCTGCTGTCACTTCAACCAACAATAATGAACAACGAGAATCAGAAAACGTTCGATAATAAATCCGTTGTTCGACGCTGTTTTATATTACATGTACTTTAGAGCACGTACTGCCATGTTCTATCATTATATTATTTCGATTTTCTGTACATGTATTGCTATTTCATAATATGATATTATATCGTTATACTGGGGATATTTCGAAATAAATCATCGGTACTTTGGAATTCAACTGTTGTTTATGAATTGAATACCTGTGTATGTGTTTCATATCGTTACATGCTATCTTTCATTCCTTTCGGCGATCACTTTTCGATCTTTATCTACATCGAATTTTAAATAATTTGGTTTTCCAATCTTTTGACTTTGAGCGACATGATGAAGCGTATTCCAGATTCGCGCACTAAATTAGATATCTACGTTTTCTGACCTCTGTATTATTCCTTCTGACAAAGATAGAAACATTACGTTTGATAATTTTGACCACAAGATAGATGCCACCTCAAAGGCAGGCATCCAATCGCTTTAATATGTTATTAGATCTTTGCTTGTTTTGTTTTCCAATATTTTATTTCAATGCTATTTTCTTCTGTCTGTACAAGTTTTGAATTCAATCACTTTGATATTCCATTTTCTCAAATGATATTTATAAATGTTATGACGACCTTACTTTATTTCACCCACAATTTTTCATATTTCGCGCAGAATTCAAATAATGGGTCTAAACACAGATTTTGCAACAAAAACAGTTTCTCTTTGTATTATAGTTACAAATGCAAAAAAAAAACAAAAAACAAAAAAAAACAAAAACAAACAAACAAACAAACAAGCACAACGCCCGCATATAATTATTTTTAAAAATGCAATTATTTGTATAGTATACATTTCCAACTCACGCCAAGTTGTAAGTTGATCCTAGGAATACAGGTTTTTTGGATGCTAAGGATGCCTCTGTATATGGTACTTCTGTAAACATATCATCAAAGTGTACGTCTTTAACTAGAGGTGGACATTGGTCACACATCTGATCTACTAATGCCATTACTACCTAAGTTATAGAAGACAATACCATACTATAGCTATATAAAACAAATATCTTCTCCGTCATGACTTTATCTTTCATGTATACAGTGATAATGATTCATTACATGTTTATTTTACATTCAAAAGATGCACCGATATTCTAGTTGTTTGTGTTGTCATATTATGTATCCTTACGTTCTGAGTTCCGCGTTGTGATGTCCGTTACAATTTTCGCATAAAAGATATGTTCTATTCGTCATTACCGCCAGTTGTTTGCAGGAAGGACTTCGTTATTTGTGTTTGTTTGCGTATAGTGATGTCCAACACATATTGTGTTGTGAATTTGTTTTTTCCCCTTCATCTTATGTATCTTTAGCTGCGGAACCGAAGCTAGTGTACCCTATGTTGCCAGTTTCTCTTGATTGACCATTTTGGATTGCCCCTTCGGATTTCTCTAACTTTTTTTCACTAGATAATGGTAAACGTACAAAACTATAATTATTTATCTTGTTGAATATTTATATAAATTTGAAATGAAGTTCTTTATTCGCGTCGTAACACTTCTAGAGCTCTCGATGATTTTGGTGCTCGTGGTCTAATTACTTGCACACATATTTGTATTTCCTTGAACCCCCTGTAATTTATATTCATCACATAATAGCATTTGATGCAAAGGATGAAATTATGAATCTTTTCCAAAAATCTAGATCAAATCATCATACTTGAGAAAATGAAGATGATCTGTCCTTGTGCAGTTAGAAATTATTAAAGCTCGAATGCGCAATTTTAAAGATTGTTTCTGATTTATGTGAAGTAAGGTCGAATCTCGTTACTTCGAAGTTGCAAATCATTTTGATATAGCCAAGTATTGGGGTTATCCAGTATAAAACAAACAATAAGCCACTACGAAATAACATTTTTTTTATTATTATCTTGAGTTAGTCAATGAAATGATTTATCCATGTCCGAAATAACCAGGTTCAATTGTATAGTAACTATAACATACTTACAGCAGAATGTCTGTCTATCAACCAATTTATATCAAAGTCGTCGTCATCTTCACCAAACGGATTAATCAGCTGTTCCGCTACCTGTAATAGTATACAATTAAAATCATGAAATATCCTTTTCAATATTTACATCTACCTCTTCTTGTCCGTGCCTATCACAGTTGTCAGTCACTGACAAGAGGCTCGCGTTTCTTCCTGTTTCTAAATCTCGTACAAATAAATTTCATATTTACCGACAATGTATGTATATTGTCTATATAATTTTCAATTTATTTTAATGCTGTTGTTCTCTCTTTTGTTATTTTTCTTACCAATAATGTTTAATTATTAAATCAAACATAGTTTTTAGGTTCTTCTATGGTATGGAAGAATGTCGAATTCATCTTCTCTGAAATGAAACATATTATATTTGGAAATATTTCACAGTATACATGGAAGGTTTGCCGCTATAGACCTTTTGAATCCCACCACGTCTTAATATAGAGTCTTCACCAAGGTAAACGAGTAATTAGAGTGTTTTTGGTGTTGATATCAGGTTTATTTCTGTAGACCTGGTTACCACCCATCTAGTAACTGAAATGGCTTCGACGGTGTTGTATTTAACAAATAGTTCACGGCACTGAGGGCCATATGGCAGTTTATGGACCGGGATGTCACCCACAAAATATTATATGGATCGAAGCGAAGCTGAGGTCCATATAGTATTTTGTGGGTGACAGACCGGTCCATAAACTGCCATATGACCCGAAGTGCCGTGAACTATTTGTTATATTATACTTCGCGTCCAAAACAAGCCCAAGTATCTCCCGAAATAAAGACTCGAAAACGAGGCAGTCCCCTGCCGGTCCATATAATGATATATGGACCGGCTGCGCTAACAAAGACAAATAGGGAAAATAAAAACGTGAAGTATAATATTATTGTTTATATTCTTGATATATTTATTTCTCTACACTTTATGTTCAAGTAGAATTTGATATTGACGTGACAGGTTCTTCTTGTTTGACAATATAGACAAAATAAATTATCACAGAAGGTAGTGAGCGCTCTGCTCATACACAAATGTAAAGACGGTATATGTTATTATTTTCTCATACAATAATTTCTCAAACTCATGCACACATGTAAAGATGGTATATGTTATTTCTTTTCTCATACAGTAATTTCTCAACTTGCCTTCAACCATCCCATGTAGAAGAAGAACTGTAACAGTGTAAATATAGGAACGTAGAAATCAATTTCATATCCATCATACTGCCTTGTTGGATCTAAAAACTGTTGACTTATTAATGTGGACGCAAAATACGCATAAACTGCCAGAGTGACTACCTGTAAACATATCCCACATTAGACATGCATAATCAAGCTATATTAAGTTATTATTAAAGTAGGGGTTTTCTTCCTTAAGCATATATACCTAAGACCCCGAAGGAACCATTGGAATAAAAATAAATCCTTATACAATTTCTCTGCTGAATGAAACAACACCTCCGAAACAAACATCAGCTAGCTGTGTATGTGGAGGCAAGTACACACCTCGCCATTTGGACGTGGCATAAATGAGTGACTTGTGTTAGGTGAATGTCGATGTCAGTGCACGAAAAAGACAACTTGCAGCAACTTCTAATGGAGCAATAGTTGGAATGTTTGGAATGTTTGGAATGGTTGTTGGTGACACGTTGTAAGCCATACTTTTCAGACCCTATTCACTATATCCCCTTTCTCATGTGTCAATCTATGCGTCTGTTCATAGGCATAGACCACTGTCCGAAACAGTAATTGTTGATACACATGATAAAACATAATGTTTTAAACTGCATTGACTTCGTTTTTAATCGAAGTTTTACATCGTATATAATCTGAAAATCTTAATACATTTTGTTAGCTCTTTCGATTAGAATTACAACAAATACAAAATGATAAAGGGTGCCATACTGTATACATAAGTATACTAATCTCATTCTGTACTGTTCTCTCTATATGGCATTTATTAGCTTTTTTAAACACAAAATGTCAGATTTGTTTACTGGCATGTGATCTTACGCTATCTACCCACCATCTTGGATAATTTATTTTGGATTTGCTATGATTTTGCTATTGGGTTCTGCAACTGTTCCGACAGTGTGGTATTTTTTTTTATATCAATTTTATTCTTTTAATGATACCTGAGTATACACCAATGGTATAGTTATCCAATCATAAACAAAACATCTAGAACATGCGTCTCTGATATCAGCAAGAGGCTGAAAGATAATAAAAAAAACCCAATTAAAATGACACCAAGATGAAAATTCAGAATATATAAAAATATGCCTTGCTTATAATGCCTATTACTGAAACTCTCAAAGAATGATAGTAGTGTGTTCTCCCAGTGAAACACTATATACAAATACCATCCATCTGAAACGGGAAGAAATTTCAAATGTTACGGAAAAGTATGTGTATTACCGTTAACAACCCTCGTTCGAAAAAGGTTTGTATATCATAACTCTGTGATAGACGATCAGTGTTATATATGGTATCGAGAAGTGAATAAATTGATGTTCATAGATGGTGAACGGGAAAAAAATGATTATACAAATCATATAAAAAGATGCTATCTAATTCAGTATGCACGACGAGTTTCTGAAATAACCTTCATCAAGTACATTAATAGTCAACATGTTGAAAAGCCAAATAACTTAAAAGTCTAAAGGAGCAAGAAACCAAAGAGTATAAACAGGATAGTCATATTGTATATATCTTAAAGAAGCTTTAGTTTTAATGATAAAAACATATACTAGTATATTAAATCTAGTGCGCACAATAATCTTCAATATGTACGCTCAAATTCAAAAGATTGGAAAAGCAAATAAATTAAAAGTGTTGAGAGCAAGACAACCAACAGGTTTAAACCGGATAGCCACACGTAAATTACTTTCTTGAATAAGTGAATATTATAACAATTTAAAAGACATAAATGACTGATAAAGAACATGATTAAAATCGGCAGGTTACAGACCTCTATTATCATCCTCAAACCCCATTCATTCTGTATAAGACCTTCCTTTCTTGCTGTTACCAGTACACTATTGGCCCACATCAATGGTACCCAAAACTTATTGTATTTACAGTCAATATTTTCATACATAATAGCTTCTTCTTTCGTGATAAATCCTACAATTAGTAATTAAACACACTTGCACACAAAATAATAATTTTACATTTGTATAGTTAGACCAGAAAAAACAATATTTCTTAAAATAAATATTAGTGTTACTTATATGCAAATATATTTATATATTATTGCATTTTTTTGCACAAACGAATAAACTAACTTTAGATGAAACTAATTTAGTTGTAGAATAATTTAATTTGACGTCAATACTGCAATCTGATTGGCTGCTCGGCCTGAATCAAACATTGCCATTGGTTATATTTGATTAACCTGCGTTGGTATTGTGAAGTCGCCGACGACAACCTCACAAAATCTCATGAAATAATCGTAATGAAAATCGAGGAATCATTAAATTTTGTTTGTTGTAAACAGAAATAAGAAGGAGTATGTTCAATTTTTGAACAGGTTATACTTGTATAACCATAACCTGGTTTGGGACAGTTTACGCTTTTTATATTAAACGTAAACTGCCCCAAACTAGGTTATATGGTATAACCTATTCAACAATAGAACATATTCCTTTATTAATCATAATATCATACATTAGTGTTTTATTACCCGCTTCTACGATGTGATCCAAAGTTGGGAATCGTTTCATGACGGCCACACTTATTGAACGAGCGATGAGAATTATTCCAAACATCATATATCGTGCCACAGTTCTACGTAATATCCGCTTCCGTTCTGTTTGTCCAGGAAGATAGCAACATAACATGAATAGCGTTCTAATAAAGAAAAAAACAAGACAAAAAAAAAACAAATCCACACATTATAAAACATTTCAGGGAGTGACATTATATACAACTTATCTTACTGAAGATTTAAAATACAATAATAATGTGATCAGTAATTATGAACAGTGCCAATATTAATTTACCGCATCAAATGTGCATATCTGTTTTAAACTTCGTCAGTGATGCTCTCACCTGAACAGTTAGAAAGCAAACATTAGAAGCAAATAATAAAATAGATGGATAAAAACAAAATGTCAAGATCTATATATATAGTCAAACCCAGCAATCATTTAACTATCTTTATATGCATTAACAAGTTGACAACTACGTAATATATCAGTGTCCTATGGTACCATGGTAGTTAAAATGTAAACAATGGCAGATAATATTGATTGAAATATAACGTGGATACACGGCATGATAGAACCTGCGGTCTCATAGGGTCTTCATATGCATTTTCAACACATGACAAGAACATACATTCCCTAATAAGTCAAGTGATGAAATTAATCCATAATTCATATGATCCCTAGCTTAAATTTGAGGTGAATCTTACACGCAATATGATGAAAAATGTATCTATGTGGGGTTTTCCCCCACAGAAGTCGATAGACTGGAAGAATAACACATAATTGTACAATAATTGTGTTCGGTGTGTTCGATGCCATAACAAAATGACAAATGCAAATAATCTAACGACAACAGGTATGTCTATTAGAAATAAATAATACCGTTAAACATGTCTCCGGTCACTGGTAGGGCAAGAACTGTCACCAAGGCATAGTTCTTTTAAGTTTCTTATTCAGATATGATCTGCTACTGTTGATATCTTTTTTTGAAATAACATCGTGTCTTTGTTAAATAACATCGTGTCTTTGTTAAATAACATCGTGTCTTTGTTAAATAACAGTTGTCGAAACACGTGGTACAGTGGATAGATAAATGTCAAATACACTTTCTGTGTGGTCAAACTGTCCACAATTAAATAAGATTTTTTTTATTATTTTGTCTGTGTTTGACCTGTCATATTTATTAGATAATAAAACAACCCTTTAAATAAATCACGACAATAAAGTACACTAATCTAAAGCAGCGTGGATTGTAAGTTTGTAAAATGTCAGCACCGAAAAAGATAAAGGTAACAACCATTTGTACGTATATTCATATTAAAAATATAAGAAATGATAGAATAAACAGATATCCAATGATTCATGCACATTGTAACAAAACATCAACAACTGAAATTAATTTACCATCAGCAAAACCTGGTCTGCTCAAACTGGAACCTGTCTTTGTAAAATGAAGTTATAGGAACATAGTCTATTGGTAAACCTGTCTCATGGTTAACACGACGGGTGTCACTAGTGGAGCAGGAACTGCTTACCCTTCCGGAGCACCTGAGTTCACCCCCGGTTTTTAGTGGTGTTCGTGTTACTCGATCTGTAGTTTTACATGTATATTTTATTGATCGTTGTTTGTCCTTTTGTCCTTTTCCTTTTTGCCCATTGTGTTGTCTGTTCTTCTTTGATATACAGATTCTGATTACCCCTTTGGTATCTTTTGCCCATTGTGTTGTCTGTTCTTCTTTGATATACAGATTCTGATTGCCCCTTTGGTATCTTTTGCCCATTGTGTTGTCTGTTCTTCTTCGATATACAGATTCTGATTGCCCCTTTGGTATCTTTTGCCCATTGTGTTGTCTGTTCTTCTTCGATATGCGGATTCTGATTGCCCCTTTGGTATCTTCAAACTCTTCTTATGGAAAGCGAGGGATATATAAAGACTGGAGATCTCACACCTCAAAATTCTTAACTGTAATGTAAGGATGTCAGAGTGTTGCTTTCAGACTGTTATAATTTAGGCCTCATAAATAAGGTTTTAATGCTTCAGTCTATTTTTCTATTTCAAGTATAAAGTAGTAGCCAACGGAATGATTTTTGGTAGTTATTGGTTGAGATGGAAGGAAGTCTTGCGATGGTAAACCGTGGATTAGAAACAAGACATAATATCTTCGTTGAAATAAAGAGTCATGTATCCACTGGTCGTGAGGGACAAATAAAAACACAACTATCTCCTAGGAGGGGTGGATTTATATGATCGCTTCGTGCTTGGAGAATGATACGAGTCATTGCAGGTAAAGATAACTTGCACCAATACCGAATGAACACCAGTTGTTTTGGAGTGGTTGTTAGTTGTTCGTTGTAATAACAAATGTCTCAGCATTATCAGTTATGTTTCACTGTTACCTGTGGCAATCAATTTTGGTCGTTTGTTTGAAAACAGGTACCTGTCATAAATATAACTGAGATACTTCTTTATTTACCCCAATCAACAATAAATCCAGAGAGAACACAATTCAGTTCACAGGACATTTCATGAATGAATACATGAATGAATGAGGCTCATGAATATAAAGATAGGTTTCATTTATTTAAAGCATTGGATACGAAGCTATGCTGAATGGCAAACTGTAGCAATAATACCGGTCACTACTAAGAAAACATGTCTAAAACGGTCAATACTACTATGATAAAAGTTCTAGTCTTGTATTGTTATCATCTATGAAAATTTCATGGCGATAGTACAAAATGCATTATATGGATATGTACTCGATTAATCGTTAAGGAATGATATCAAAACTCAATTCATGATGCATATCCCAAACAAATATATACCACACATTGGCCGTCATTTGAATATTCACCAATAAGTGTGTGTTTATCTTTTGAAATAGATTTCCATAGTTCCTATACGTGTTCTACTAGAAAATATAAATAATTTTACATAATAAGTAAATACAGATACAAGCATAAAGTCTGAATATACCTCGTTGACATATAAAATACATTTTAAAACTCTGTCATAGTGCATCAGTTTACAAAGTGTCAACACCCTTTTATGTATTATAGAAATGTTGATCGAATCTATTTTTTGACATTATTACAAATCCATTTATTTTCATTATTACAAATCTATTTATTTTCATTATTACAAATCTATTTATTTTCATTATTACAAATGTATGTCTTTTTTATTATTACAAATATATGCATTTTTATTATAACAAGTCTATGTATTTTTATTATTACATATGTACCTGTCTGGCCATGGGAAGTTCTGGAACTGCTTCCACCACCTGGACACAACCATGGAAACATAGAATCCAAGAACAAAAGAAAGTGGTATGTAGCTTGTGAACTGTTTACATGACAACACTACTTTCTCAAAAAGCCTATTAATTACACAACATTTACGTCATTAAATGATTAATTAAAGAGTTCAAAAGAGACAAGGAGTGTGGAATGTGGATCTGTAATGAATTGTCAAGACATTGCCTTTATAATAAGAAATTATAAGAAATGATAAGTTAACATTATGCACAAAAGGTGAAGAAATCTTTATGGTCTTGTAAGAAATGAAATAAAAATACCACACCGCTGGGACAGTTCCAAAACCCAATCACAAAATCGTATAAACAGAGGACAAATGGACACCATTAACACACATATACATAACCACTCAGTATACTTAGACCAAAGTCTTAAAAGCTAATGCTTTATTGAAATACAAATTTGTTTGGATATAACAAATGGCAGCATTTTTTGCAAAATATTATTTTCCTTTGCTAAATTTTCACAAAATACAACAGAGAGATTTCATTTACTATTGATCTTGTTGGTAATGTATAATCATACTTCATGGTTTCTCTATGACGCACATTTGGAGAAAAAAAATATCGTAAAAATTTGAAAGCTGCATTAATTAACATAATGTTTTGACTACAAAATCTGACATATTTAAACTTTTGTTTGCCTTTGATACCAAGCTAATACTTCCAATCGAAATTAAATTAATTATAATTAAGGGCGTATAGGATAATTATAATTAAGGGAGTATAGGATAATTATAATTAAAGGAGTATAGGATAATTATAATTAAGGGAGTATAGGATAGCTTTGTCGTACAGCGTTAACTCAGTATTACAACTGATATGTATTTAGTCTCGTTTCAATAAAATAAATTACAGTTTATTCAAATAATTTTAAAGTGTCCCTACAATCACAATTGTTTTCATTTAAACACGCAGTAGGTGGTTAATTTTATCATGTAATAATGATTGATGAATTGTGTCTTTTGTTTGCCTTTTATTGCTGATGATTTATTAATTGGATTAATTTCCCGTTGAAAAATATATCTACATGACAAGAAGTTTCTACACAGACATGGTAATATTAGAGGCGAATCCAGAGTTTTGGAAAAATGAGGTTCCTCTAGTTTTTGGCTCTAAAAATTTCAATGTCCCCTACATTTAACATAATTTCCATATAAAAACAGCCCCCTTATTTCCGCCTAGATAGCTATTGTGTTTGGATATACGACGGAATTGATCAAAATTATATATCTGCGACAAATTGTTAATTGTACAGCAATGTAAAGTTCATCTTAATAATTACTGTCTTTATAGCAGAGCTTTTCACTTGGAAGTATAAGGTGCAGTTCACTACTAATAACAGGTATATCCTTTATTGCAAATAACACTTGATATAGTTTTGTTTTTGTTTGTTTATTCAAATGAACGAAGTTTAATATTTAAACAGACAAAAGTATTCTTGTTGAAAAGAGACCGATTTAGCAAATAAAAACGGTTTTCAAAGTTTTATATTAATACAAGGTTTTAATATAAAAAAACCCAGCAAAGTTGTAAAAATAAGTAAAGTAGGGTAATTAATGCAATACACATGCATTAGTGACATCGTATATTGTACTTGTCTAAAAAGTATTTTATGCCATATATTAAACGTGTTTCAGGTCATATGATGACAAGCTATAAATATATAAGTATATTATTAAATACAAAGATTCGAAGTGAAGATATTGTATCCTGGTGTTATCGTTAGATGTTCGTATGGAGTTGGAGATATCCTGAGTTTTAACTATGCACATACTGCTTCACGGATAAACATGTGAATGTATTCAAATTCAGAAATCTTATGACTTAAAAAAAAACTGTACTTACTAAATTATGAAAATTAATAAAGATAATAGAAAAGGTATTTTGCGATCCAGGCTGAAACATACCAACCATTATTTATCTAATGTACTTGTAATTATTGTAAATACTAACTAAAATCAAGGACGTTAATAAGATATACGTCCTTGCTAAAATGTTCTTCTCTATACCTATGTATATGGTTTGTTGAGAATCGTGGGTCTAGATGTTTACCTCGATGCAATAATTAGTTAGTACAATGTATTATAAAAAAAAATCCATCTCAGCACGATGGTTTGGATGTTGGTATTGGATCAATTATAATTGGTATTTTATTTTCAAAATTTGCAATTAGCAATCGTTTCTTGTCGCCATGATTTAGCTATTCGAACTGTTTTACTGTGGAAATGACTTGCAATATATTTTATCATATTTTAGGTCGTAGGTATTTAGAAATGACAATTCAAGCCATGATTTTCTGTTTCGACGGAACTATGTAAAGGAAATTATAAATAACAACATTCTTTAATGGCATTATCCTCGAAATAATTCATCCATAATGACAAAGATACTACATTCACGTTGTGGACACCAGATCCTTGTTTCTGGAATATGCATACGCTCCTTCTATTCATTTCTTGGTGGTTCTATATTTGTTTGTTTATTACTAAATATAATTTGTGTGATTCTACTGAATATTCATAAGTTTAATATTACAACATTCACAAAATAATAATGCGTGTCATTAGTTACATAAACAGAGCAGTAAATGATTTAACGATTATCAATAATAAATCACACGTTTTGTACTTACAGTCTTTGGTAAGGGTTAAGGGCGAGACGATAAGTTAACGTTATGGCTGTATAAAGACTGGAATATATAATAAATTCTTTGTACAGAAGTTTGTAAATACTGCCTCTCCATCTGGCCAATAATTTAACGAACGTTCCCAATCCAGTGTTAGCAACTTTGTATTGGTAAATTATCGTCATTTCAAGGAATTTTTACTTCTCCGTTTGACAAGAATAAATTCAAACGCAGCAACAGAATATGATTTCCATGCTTGTTATATCCTTTATAAAGCAGTCGAGCTTTTCTTGGTTTACTGTTATTACATGACACTTTTCGGTCGCTATCTACCTGCAAAACAAAACAAAATCTTAACATGTGTCAATACGTGGCTGAAGGCTTGCATAGCATTAAATATGTTTAAAAGTTAGATATACTTTTTGATAGGCCCGGTAATAGAATATATATTTTGATATTCTCTGGTTTGTGAATATATGTTTTGATAGTCCATGGTTTGTAGAAATTCCATTAGTCTGTGATTGGTGAAAATGTTTCTTCATTATGTTGGAGTATTTTATCAGGCTAAGGTTTTCAAATATATTATCAGGCTCTGGTCAATAAATATATTATCAGGCTCTGGTCAATGAATATTTATCAGGCTCTGGTTAATAAATATATTACTAGTATCTGACTCTGGTTAATAAATATATTATCAGACTCTGGTTACTAAATATATTGTCAGGCTCTGGTTAATAAATATATTATCAGGTTCTGGTTAATAAATATATCATCAGGCTCTGGTTAATAAATATATTATCTGGTTCTGGTTAATAAATATATTATCAGATTCTGATTAATAAATATATTATCAGATTCTGATTAATAAATATATTATCAGATTCTGATTAATAAATATATTGTCAGACTCTGGTTAATACATATATTATCAGACTTTGGTTAATACCTATATGATCAGACTCTGGTTAATACATATATTATCAGGCTCTGCTTAATAAATATTATCAGACTCTGGTTAATAACTATATTATCAGACTCCGGTTAATACATATATTTTTGATATGGCATGTTTTGTGTATATCGTATTAAGCCATTTGTTTTAAATAAATATTCATATGGACAAGCCGTGGCTTGTGGACAATTTAATAGCCTTTGGAGTGTGGATATATTTTGTGATAGACCCTGGTTGGTGATTATACACTAGTTTTTTTTAATCATATACATTTATTCATTATTACCTGTTAACAATGCACCTTGGTCATCCAGGTTCAACCAAGGGCCCATGATTATACACTAGTTAATTAATAGGCGATTTGTATGCCTTGTTTTGTAAATACATTATACTAATGTCTATATACAATTCATTTGGTCCTAATGCGTGTATCTTTAGAAAAGAGGTGGGTGTAACATATTCATAAATGATTGTTTTGTTAGTAAATAATATAGGAGCACACATACATATTATATGTATATATACATGTACATCCAGGTTAATAGAAACTTATTCCATTTATTAATAAATTAACCAATATATAATTATGGAATTGCGTCATCACTAATGGACCATGACATTTTTACCATGATATGTACATTGCATTTATATCCAGCACTGTGGGAAGAATTTTACTTGTGGAATGCAATAACTTATGGTGATAAAACAAATTGTAACATTTAGAGGTTTTTAATGTCACAGAAGAAAAACAAACATTCTTACCTGTTATGAGGCTTTTGATGAATTGAAGCTATGTTTAGTTAACATCAAGTTAACGACGGTAGGTGGTAAAACATTGACTATGACGATGATATACTTGTCATTTCACGGAAACATCTAATCATAATATATTGTCCTTGGTTTGTCCTATTTATTTGTTATTTGAAGAGGGATGGTGTTTGGACCATTGACTTTATATATATAAAAAAAGTTGTGTTTACTCAATTTATTATCGATCGAATTTGCAAAGTATACTTTTTAGAAATGTCCTTTCAGTAAATGAATTTAAAGGAATAATATTCTAAGATATTACTATGTTAAATTTGTCAATATGGAGGTCTAGTCATAACGATCTCGCATTAAGTAATGTTTTACCTCTTTTGTGTTTCCCGTCGATAATTGATTACAAATATGGCATTGCATATACCAATTTAACTGGGATTAATTCACGACAAAACAACATCTTTAATGGAAGAAGAGTTTGACGATACCAGGGGTAACCAGAATCCATAAATAGAAGAAGGACGGAAAACACAATGGCCAAAAGAAAAGAACAAAAGGACAAACAACGATCTACAAAACACTACACAGAAAACCAAAGATCGAGCAACACAAACCCCACATAAAACCGGGGTAATTTCGGAATAGAAAGCCGTTCCTGCTCCACTAGTGACACCTGTGGTGTTGCTCTAGTTACAAAGTATTTCATGGTGTTGTCATATCCAAGAAAACTTTTAAAATACCAAAGGCGTAATCAGATCAAATTCAACCTCAGTGCTTCAGTATCAATAAAAAGAAAAGCTGCATAAAAATGTACAGCAAGGGTGGAATCAATGTAATGTCCTATCAGATGATTTCGCAATACAACCCATTGTCCAGTTTAACTGGATTTCCCGCGTCACCATGATTTATGCAAAATATCGTAATATACCAATAATATGCAAATCTGAGAGATTGTGCCTAGAAATTTATCTTCCATAGGTAAATGTGGGAGAACATAAGAGTCAGAGTATTCAATATATCGAGGAAAACCCCCAGTTTACAAATAGTAAAATGCAAGAAATTGATGAAAACTGAATGACAGTAATGTCCGGTTGAGAACGAAACATTACGACAATAAGGATTATTTCATTTTTCTAATTGCGGACTTTCCATCTGTATGCAGCAACATTTCGGTGTTCTAGAACCATTTTTCCCCCTAGCCATCTCCCCCCCCCTCCGGAAAAAGGACTATATAGCCATCTTTTCCCCCTTCCTTATCAGGGGGGAAAATGGCTATAAAGTAGAATTCCCCCCCGGAAAATGGCTATATAGCCATCCCCCCTTTACAAGTAGGGGGGAAAATGTCTATATAGTGGGTTTCCCCCCCTAAATGTTATTTCTAATTTGTTATAAATAAGTTATGATTTATATGCACTAAGCAAGCATTTTATTTGAAAAAAAAACAAAACAAAAAACGAAAAGCTATTATTCATT
>MJUT01062498.1:396654-411534 GCA_002080005.1 Gigantidas platifrons | reverse complement strand
CAAATGAATAAATATAACATAGCATCTTTCCTTTACATTGTCAAGATTCTATATTTATAAACTATTGTCCAAGACAAAAATAGACTACGCATGCTACTCACAGTGACCCGTGGCCCAGATTAGCAGGTCTCAAGAATCTTTTCTGTATGATGGTACATGTATATAACTATTTACAGCTCATACGAGATACAAAATTATCTCTGCTATCCGATTCTCAAAAGCCTTAGATCTTCACTAACAAAAATCAGGATAAGTGCACACTCTTTAGAAATTGAAACTGGTCGCTNTCTACTATATAGCCATCTTTTCGCCTATCCAGGTAATGGGGAAAAATGGCTATATAGTCATTTTTCCGGGGGGGAATGGCTATGGGGAAAAATAGTTCTATAACACCGGCAGATCCTGCCTGCATATAGAGAATTTATCTCTGAGTTGATATAATATTTAATATTCAATACTTTGCGCTTTTCTAACGGGATTTCCTTGATATCGTATTCCTTCTGACAAGGCAGTTACTGAATCAATGGTCATGATGGCTAAAGTTCAAGTTATCAATTCAAATATTTTTGGATTGTCAGTATGACTTGATTTACCGTTACGATATATCTGTGTCGCTATTGACGACGGATACGTTCTGTTTGTCATACGCCCAATTCTGTTTTCCTTTCCTTTATTCAATTGCTTGTTCAATTATTGTCTGTTTGTAATATTTGAGTGCTGAAAAATTTAGGTTAATTTTTGTATTGTGCTGAACAAATGAGAAGTTGTACAACGTAATTTTCTTGCTTCGCTAAATCTATATTTATATGTATGCTTATTCATTGCATTGCTATGCTGTAATTTGATTGTATATGTCTATAAGTTGCACTGTTTTTGGTAAATAAAGTATTATTATTATTATTATCATGACTTGTCACCACAATATAAACAAGGACAGTAAGACGAATGTCACTGGGGCTCGGGTAGCTCAATGAGTTAGGTATTTGGATTACCAAACAACTCATACAAGCCTATCACCAATACGGCGTGGGTTCGCGCCCAGATTTGTACATTACAAAAAAAATGCACTCGATTCGCAGCCGCAAGTGATACAATTTACGAGTTGCTTGCCCATTGTCGGTGGTTCTATCCGGGTACTCCGGCTTCTTCAACCACTAAAACTGGTCGCCATGATATAGTTGAAATATTGCTGAAAGTGGCGAATGTCACTTGTGATGTTCAAACTGCATACCATATTCCCCCCTTTTTTTCATTCTTTGTTCATTCGTATCTTTATTCGAAAACAGCTTCTGACTCTGGCACTCTAGATCTGTTTTCGTCCTCGGCCATGGGACCTCTGTGTTTGTATTCAGACTGGAGTACTCGTGCTTTTTCTTCGTATTAGCTCCCGTTAATTGAAAAAGGAAACCGAAATACCTGGACAAATATATCGACCTACTGTAAGAAACAGGAATTGCTTACCCTTGGCGAGCATCTCAGATCATCCTCGGTTTTTGGTGGGGGTCCGTGCTGCTCATCTTTTTAGTTTTTTGCGTTGTCCTATTATGCGTCTTTATGTTCATAGGTCCGTGTTGTGATGTCCGCATAAAAACGATGTTCGGTTCGTCTTTACTTCCAGTTGTTTGTAGAGGGTTCATGTCTTATTTATGTTATTTGTGTTTGTTTGTGTATCGTGGTGACCAACACATATTGTGTTGTTTTTTTGCTTCGTTTGTCTTCGTCTTGTGTTTTATGTGCCCAATGTTGCCAGTTTCTCTGGAATGTCCATTCTTGATTACCCCTTCGGTATTCTCTAACGTTTACTTACTCACAATTATCACCTATTACATGAGGTTCTATCAATGTGGTTACTCAACAAGAAATAGAGCGGCGAACTACTTTTAGCAGTACCGTTCAAATTGTGATTCGTCACTGTATTTCAAATTTAATAAATAAATTCACCAAAAACAACATTTGATGTAAATAGTTAATATAGAAGCCAACTACAGATGATACTTGATTTAATGCCAATTTAACTTAATGTATCCAAACAGATGCTATTTCTTAGAAAGACAAAATTAAATTTACAGCAATGTTTTCTCCTGAAGAAGACAAACCTAAATAATAATACTGTATATTATGATATTAGAATTTGAAGGCATAAAAGAACTCATATCTTAGCTTTTAGTGGAATAAAAACAAAAGAATTATTTCCTTTCATCTTATAAAATACCTCTCCTATTTTTATTTATCCATTAGTGCTGTATTTATATAAACCATAAAAAGGCTATAATAAGATTTGTTTGCCTGATTAGTTTTTATTAAATGATCACAAATTTGCGCACACTAACGGATAAATTACATCTTTCAAGTAAAATAACGGAAATATGATATATTTGCCGCTACATCTAACCGTGGAATGGTAAAATGTTTCAGTATTGGAGAAAAGAACTATTGAGAGTTGTTATAGCGAAATCGACCATATGGTCTGACAAACATATCATTACTATAAATCCTAATTAATAGTCTGAATTGTGAGAATTGTATGGAACAAGTGAAAATCCAAAACCAGCTTATTAAGAGATAATTATAATCCTCACATTCTAGCTTCTAATAAGACTTCTATTTTAATATTGCTGAAAGTCAACATTGATGTTTGTTTCAGTGGGAACAACACAGTAATTGCTTTGTAAATATCACATTTATTTCAACAATGATTGTCGTTGCAACAAAGTTACAAAATAATACAACAAGACATATCATATATATAATAATATATATACAAATGCTAAAACAAGAAAATACGATACAATTTTGATTATATTTAATTTCTTCTTTCTTGTGTAAAAAAATAGTTTTTAAGTCATTTTCTTGGAGCAAATAATTGAATGATCACCTGTCAGTAACACTTGTGTAGTTATGCTTTAAAGAAAATTAGCCATATTTATGTAAATGTATTTTACAATTTATCTGTCAACAACTAAAATTCATATCTATTAAATATATTGGTGAAAGTGGCGCTAAACACCATAAACCAACCAGCCATATCTATTTTCAGCTAAATAAACCATAATACCCGTAAGGATATATAATATCAAATCATAAAATGAATGTTGTTTAATTTTAAGCACGTTCGAATATTGTACATGACTATGAGGGATCATAATTTTATTTAACACTATTACTACATTCAACTATCACCCTATAGAATTGTGCATAAATTAGTTGACACACATACCACCATACAATATATCTACCACCATGGATCCTGAAATGATTGATTGATTAACGTTAAACTTTAATTTACAACAATATTTAAGCTACATTGTGTGGTGATCGAATTAGTTAAATAAATTTTCGTAACTTCAAGACCCTTAGACATGGACATACATCGAATTTGTGTACAAAACAATCAAGTTGTATATACAATAAAATGTCCTGGAAGGATACTGGGTTGTTTTAAGTGTTTTGTATATACATCTTAACAGTATTCAAATTATGATCTTGGCTGGTAATTTTGTTCTCTCCTCAGGAATTTGTACACTCTTACAGAATATGCATGCTAGTGTACCAACGGTTTAGATTCAAAACAAACGGAGGGAAAAGCAAACATACCCCCAAAAACAATTACCAGCAAAATTTCTCAAACGTTGGGCTGAATATTCAGACGTGTTGACCATATTCTGTTGTTGACATATTACTGACAGTAAATGCAAGAAATTAATCAATTATATCAGGAGGTGTGTATATGTAAGTATAAAATAATCAATATCATAAAATAATAATGTTTGTTCGAGTATACCATGATGTACATATAGACAGAAATTATATTCAAATATTTATAAAGCCATACGATTCTGAGTAGCTGCATATAATATACACCACATACATCATAATTGTACTTGTTACATTGAATGGAATAATTCATACATTATAACGGATAGCAAGACATAGTAAACATACTATACATGACAAATACAAACTACTGCAATGAACAATAGTTTCTATTGGCTATCATGTTTATACCCTTTCGTTTTCTTGCTCCCAAAGACATTATAATCATTCCTTTTTGTGTTCTCGTCGTTTGACCTTGAGCGTACCCTGTGAAGGTGATTATAGCAGCGTGTTGAATATCTACATTTACATTTGATATAATGCTTCCATATTTGTATTTATGTAATTCATTATAGGGCAATACAACAAATAATATATTTCTTTTTTTTTCTTCTTCTTCATATCAATACACTCTTCAATCTTCTTTCAGTAAATCAATATGTGAACAAAACTAGTCTGAAATATATACGATCATCCTAAAATATGAAATGTATATATCAAGACAATGTACCCATTGCTTTGTCTATATTATATTGTTTTGTATACAGAGATTTAACCGAGATCAAGAACATGTGTCATGTATGATATATAACAAATAGCTAGTCTTAGTATTTCAATTTTAGATAACTTTTTGTCTGGTGGTAACGTTGGTAATAATTTTCTTAACTCTGAAAATGCTACATTGAAAGCTTCTACACGAATCCTCTCTCGAGTTGCATGTGCGGTTCTATACTTTTGTGTAGCCCTCCGTCTCCGTCGTCGTTCCTCTCGACTTAGTCCTTGTTCTTGTATCCCGTCGTGATTGGTATCATGTACGTCGTCTCTGTCAGCACATATCGAGTCTTTCACGTAACAGAAATCATCCATTGTATCCTCTTCAGAATTTGACGCCATGCTGCTTTCTGATTCATTAAATTCTGTTTTTGAAGATAATCTACCATATCTGTTGTCCTTTATATATCCATATTCAAATATCTCTCTTTGGAAATTTTTCATTTTTGCCTGAAAAAACAAAAATCAAGGATATACTTAACAAAATAGAATGAAAAACAAAGCATGCCATACCGAGATTGTCTTGATTATTATTTAATGTCACGTGGGTAGTGTTTCAGCTATATTCATAATGGAACAAGTTTACAAACGATACATTTGTAAGTATCACATGCAGCATACCGGAGGATGAGTGTTATGGTTTGGACAAGTATTCTACGGATGTTATCACGATCTGGTTGACCACTACGAAATATCCATATGTCAGATGACAATGTATCATTTCCTTTTTACTTTCATTTTTTCTTTCCTCTATCATCGAATCAAGATTCATCTTACTCGGACATGGGTAACATTGGTCAATTTTCGCTATTCGATTTAGGTCATTTAATTGTCTTTCCCAAGGACTTTTAATTATTGTTTTCAACCTTTTCATTTTAAGAGTACATTTTGTATATGTTGAAGTTTTTTTTCCAGAAACTCGTCTTTTGCAGAAATTTATATATCTACATTTCTATTCATAATATCACTATACATTTTTTTAATACCATAAATAGATGTTGATGACAAAAATGATGTTGAACTTCTGAGTTTCTAATGATGAGGGTAAGCACGACATATTTGGGTAATCAATACATTTTGATCAAGTTAATCAATGTGGGAAAACAAATGGCGCCGTACATTTTAATTTCTGTACTATTTTTATATAACATACAAAAGATCCACGTAATCAGTAATATAGAGCCCAAAGTACATTAATTTTTTTCAAACGTCTGATCTTATTAATCTGAGTGCTTTATGATTTACCCTCAGATTTCAAAACAAATGAAATTTAAAGTGAAAATGACTGTTAATATGTGTTTAACGATTCTTTATTGAACATTTATTATTTCGTGAGAGATCTACCAAGAAATAATTCCCTTAATGAACTCATTTAGCTATAAAAAATACATCTTTTTCTGTCTTTTCATCAGATCCTTTCCGCAACTGAAGGAAATAAATTCCCCTATTATTGCGTTAAAGGGAACCACTTTGGAAATAGTGAATGTGTTAACTTGGGAATAATCCGATTAGTGAAATAGTCATCGCCATTAATATCCCTACGCCGACCTCGCGTGTTTATTGAATACGACAGGTCTCGTGAGAATCTACGTTAATTCAATGACAGGGTAAATAATTCTTTAACAAGATGTTAACTAGTTAGAGATGTTCCAAAATGAGGGTATTTTTGTCAATACTTATTAAATGTAGACAAGAATGATAATTGGGAATATCCTTATGAGAAAGAAATTCCAAGCTGAACATCAACAATGAGTATGACAAAAGAAGAAAAGCTAACGCAGTTAAAAGCATCTGAGAATAGTTATATAGTATACTAGTATTATATTTGGTGACGCCTCGTATCTTCTTATTGAATGTATTTTTTGTTTCAATATTATTTAACGATGAGTGTTGAATTAAGATCAAATGGGGGTATAAAGTGTTTTAAGGCAATCTTGCATTTCATTTGAAATGATAACATATTCTGTGGAGCATAATACAGTGGAAGCTGTCTAATCCGACACACCAAGTGACCAGGGAAATATGTCGGATTGCACAGGATGTCAGACACTTAGGTTTTGATTTATTTAACAGAAACAAATTGGGACCATGTAACTTTTTGTCGGATGTCACAGAATGTCGGGTTGCACAAATTTCACTGTATATATTTTTATTCGTTTCTAGGTATGCCTTGCGAATTTCTATAAGTTGCGCTAATATCCACGTCGCAAAGAAATAAAGTTGCTTTAACAATTTACCAAAAATGCTCTACTTGTGCATCTTTCGAAGATCAATAGCAATACAATATTAATATTCACCTTCATCTTAGCGAATGATTCAAAGCTTAACAAAGCATACAATAGTTTTAATTGAGCAGTACACATGACTTTCAATGGATGAATGATATAGTCTTTTGGTCTCATTGTTATCACTGATACAATGTGTAATTAATATGTTTTTTGTTATTCTCCAAAACAAATTTCAAATACAGAAGAAATGAATAATGGAATAATAGAATAATAGAATAATAGAGGATGCCCGTTTTGCTTATGTTTTAGCCTATGGCCTTCCAAAGGAGTAAACACGGATATGTTAAAAGTATGCTCTTATTCAGTTCATTCTTATTCATGCTACATATACTTATTCATTTTGCTTAGTGCTTTCATTTTTCTTTTTCTTTTGCTAGTTTTAGTTGGTTAATATATATGCATGGCTTTTATTGATGTACTGCTTTGCTTTGTATGTTTGTCTGTAATATGCAATTATTTGTATGCTCTTATTTAGTTCAGTTGCTCATGCTACATGTACTTGTTCATTTTGCCTAGTGCTTTTTTATTTTCTTGTGCTACTTCATTAACATGTTTTAAGTTATTTATGTAATGCTTTGCTTTTTATGTTTGTAATCTGCAAATGTGTGTATGCCTTCTGTCATAATATGTTTTGTCTATTGTTATATATGTTGGTAAAAAGCTCTACAGAGCTTATGTTATATGGTGATATGTTTGTAAAAACTCCGACTTTAAATAAAACTGTTATGCTTTATGCTTTATGCTTTATGTTACGTACTTGTTGACCTTTCACTTGAGCAATGCCATCCGTCGAGTATTGTGTTGTATAATTTTATGTTACTGTTATGATCCATGTAATATGTTAGTACGTTTGACAGTTCAATTGATATAAGCATGAAGTTATGACCCACGTGATATGTTAGTACATTTGACAGTTAAACTGCTATAAACATGAAGAAATGACCAATGTAATATGTAGGAACATTTTACAGTTCAAACGGTCAGGAATGGACAAGTTAACAAGATGTATCGCATTTACGCACAGTTATATAAGCTTGTTCAAAAGTGTCTAAAAATAAAAGAAACATTTGTTGATTAGAGCCCCTCGTTTCTGATTTATTTCTCATGCCTTCCACATATGGAAGTCATGCAAACGTTGATTGATAAAACGCAATAAAATTGTTTACTGTCTTTTATATAGCAGCCTGGCGGCCATATAACTTTCCAGTACTCGTAACCCAAAATCGTCCAATCAGAACTCTGATTTTTATTGAATATATCTTTCTGATTGGTGGTTTTTTTTCGAGTGTGAGTAGAAAACTCGTCCTCGAAAATTTTATAACCGTAAGTCTAGATATGATCAAATATCAATCACAATATGGAATGTGAAGCTTATTATTATTTTATTTTATTGCTGAATCGTTCGCTATCTCACATTAGCTCAGCACAACGTCACATTATGTCTTATGTCTGATTTTCGACGAAATCCAGATAATATATACACTCTTCATTAAAATGTTGAATATTAAACAAAGAGGGTTTAAGAAGCTAAACTAACGGTAAATCATCCCAAATTGTACAAAGAGATAAAGCCTACAATTTCAGTCGATAATGCACAAAAACAAAAACAAACCTCGACAATGATATATCAAGAATGAGTATGGGTGTAAGTGAAAAGTTTCTGAAGGTCTTTTTTTTTTAACGGTAGAAAGAAACATTTTTTTATATACATGTCTTTATTTATAATCATAACATGTATTTGATTGTTCAGACTGTGTATTCTTTGTAAACTAGACATAAGGATAAAAATTATAGTCAAGGAACATTGTGAAACGCAAATGTAAACCAAGTAAAACTACATCCACTACTGCACATATTGTGATTTTATGTGAATTTAAATTTAAATAATGTTATGCTAAGTGAACAACATAATATGCACGTGAACAACAAGTTAGGCAATATACATAATATAAAGTTATATTCCCTATGCAATACAGAAATGAAACACATACACAGAACCTATTAGCCAAAATGATTTATATAAAGAAACAGTTTGATATAAACAAAAGTGACAGTCCAAAAGCATTACAGCGATATGCATGCAAAGGGCATAAGCATAACAAATAAATCTGAATAACATAATATTGTATATAAACAAATATACATGAGCTGCCATCCCATCACTATTGACAGGAGACGCCCATCTACCATCGCTAACCGGTAACTCCAATCCCCCCAAGATTGTCCCCTACCACCATCGTTCTAACAGCTTGACTACTTAATAAAAATACTATTGTTTCTTAAATTCCTTCCTGATTTGCTACGTATGAATAGCATACTACCCTACACGAATTGTTTAACTGTGACATACAGTTTAGACTTCCTTAAATATGCCTCCGTTTTAATTACCCTCTTCGTATTAATTTGACAAATCGCTTCAGCTACCTTTATTTTGAGATTTGTCCAATTTATATAGTTCTTTAAAGATGTTATTATGCATGTTGCAATGCTATAATCTCCCATTTCAACAATCCTATTAACTTTTCTAAGAAAATCGTCTTAACTGCAGACCATTGTTTTCGATAGCAATTAACGTTCAAATGACCGAGAGATGTATCGCCCAGAGATGTTTAATGCTCTTGTAAAAACTTTTATTTCATTTATAAGCTATTTATTCCCTAGAAAGAAGAAGATTAAATGGAATTTCAAAATGCCATGGCCCGCGGAGTCAGTGATTATTAGACAGTTTAAGCCATAGGCAGATATAATGCTGAACAAAGCTGTATCTTCTTCTTTTGTTTGCCTTTTTCACGTGATCCGATCCATTAGTTATTAACTGTACATAAAACGGTTTTATTTATTGTTTCCAATTTCAAAAGGTTTTTAGTAGTAATGAAGATATAATATAAACCAAATGATTATATTTTGTCTTGTTCACGAGTCAGTATTCTAATGCCAGAATATCAAAACTCCATTGCTCCAAGGCTGAAGTCATCACTACTAAAATTCTAAGGTTCAACAAACTGCTTAAATGTTGACTGAATTTTCCCTTTTATCTAGATTTTTTGTCTTTCCTCTATTACCTACAAGACTTTTACTGGACTTGATCATGAGCAACACGGCGGTTGTCTTATAAAAAACCAAGAACCGTTTACCATTCGCGAGCACGCACCAGAGTTCATATCCATTTTTTTTTGTGGTCCGTGTTGCTCATCTTGTTGATTTCATGTGCTGTGTTTTTGTTGTTGTTTTATTTGTTGCTTGCTTTGCTTTGTTTGTCTTCATCCTCTCTCTTGTTCCTGATGTTGCCTGTGTATCTAGATTGTCCGTTCTTGATTGCCCCTTCGTTTTTCTCCAACGTTTGTTTTAGTGATAAACAGCTTTACACTTAAAACATCCATTATTGAACATATATAACAACTGAACATAAATAATTATGTAGTTTATTTCAACTGCTTAACCGAAATTAGTTACCTGAACACAAGATCTACTGTCATGTATGTCAGTATCGCACAATGTAGTGCTGTGTTACTGACTGTAGATGTGACTTTGATCGCGGACCCTCCATAGTCTATACATCGAAGTATTAAGAAAATGAAGATAAATATAAATAAAATACCACATTTTCGGGACAGTTCCATAATCCAATAGAAGAGTCGTAGAAAGATGATATGTACGACACCCCTTACACATATATACCTGACAGTTCACTTTCCTGGCTTGGTATGGTCATTTCATTTCAATCAAAAGTATATAACGCAGACATGCTTCCGAATTAACTACTAGTATTCAAACTTTGCTGTCTCTGGACGTCCTTGTACCATGCATAGACTTTTTTAATGAAGCATCGGGCAAAATAATTTTGTTTGTCGTTAAATAACGTTTACTAACAACTGATTTTATGGTTTGCTTGTGGTGATTTATATATCAGTATTGAGATTTGTTTTACTGTTATTTCAAATAGACATTTTAGACGTCAACAAACATTAAGAACTACGGTTCCGTCGCATAATTCTGAAATATAACAACTAACTACCTTTTGTTGCATTTTTGTATAGGCTTTGGCTTTTACTTATTGGTTTGTTGAATATATTGTATTTTGTGAATTGTCTAAACTGTAATAGTAGTAAATGTATTTTGTACTACTGTTCAATTGTTTGCTGTATATGTTTATCTGTTAATATGTTCATATTGCTGGGGAGAGGGCAGAAATATAAATCCATTGTTTATAGATAATTAGTGTTTTAAAATGGAAAGAAATTCGACGAACAAATGTTTTAGCGAAATATTTAACCTAACTTTGCAGCGTATTTAAGCATACACGTGACATGTATTTTTTCTAAATGTATTTTGGTACCTTACGGCTTGATATTATTTGGTTCTTCTGAAAAAGGAAAATAGTCATTAGTAATTAATGTATTAAGTCCAAATATCTTTTCGGGCTTGGTTATTCTTATGAATGCAATTTTGTCAGAAATTCTTAGACGTCTCGTCTCGTACTAGAATGAATAGATACTGTTGTAAGTGGTTATACTTGTGGTTTTAATAAGCTAGTTAATCATATTTTGTTTTCAAATTTACCAGATATTCTTATAAAATCGAGGTAAGACGAAAATAACTTTACAGGTCAACTTTCCATGCGATATCATGAACAGTTTGTTGTTTCTCTAATACCTTAATACAGAAGGACGTTTCTAGAGTAAGAAATCAACTTAACAGATGGAATAGTGTACAAAGAACCGATGAATTAGTCAAGAAAATTGAATTTACAAGGCAAATGAAACATCTAGTTCCGCCGGGATAAATCAACTTATTACCATGGTGATGCCAAAGATCACGATAGACGACTTTCTAATTTGTCAACAACATGACCTGTCAGTTTTTGATGAGGTATTACTGACAAAGGACAGAAAACTAGTCCACAGATTAATTGTTTTATTTTTTCATTAATTAACCCATTGAGATTCGTTGCTAGTCTTGCATTTATTTATTTTCTATTTAATTTTATTCTAGTATAATTGTAAATCGGGTTATATCACAAATTATGAATAGAACGAAGAACAAAAAATACAGCACTGTCGTTGATGCATATGATTGTGTAATCATAGAGTTAATAGTATTTAGCAATACACAATATTAAATCATGTACTTAAACATCAGCGGTCACTTAGAACTTTTGGCTTAAACATATTTCCCCACTGTTTTGTATTTCTTTGGCTTTCCAAACGTCTGGCTATGAAGGTACATGGAGAAGCTTCATCCGGAAACGGACCGTGTGCACTAAAATTGGAATTTATGCTTGTATAAACACACAATGCATCGGACAAAAGTTAGACTTTACGAGGTCTTTTTCGATTTACAATATTGCTTACATTACAAAAATGCACATTATGTATATGAAACCTGTAAGAAATATGATCAAGAAAAGGCAAATAGATATGGGATGTTTTTACAGCATAAAGAACTATGTAATCCTAAGATATCAGTAACAATTACACATTTAGTAATCGCCCAGACTTTATTAAACCACAGTCACTTGAAGTTTCGAAAATAAAAAAAAAAAAGAAGAAAAACTTCGAAAAATGTTGGTCATCTATAATAAATAAGGGAAGTTTAGTTATGAAATGGGTATTTTTGCCCCAACATGTAAATAATGATTAACTGACGATTGCCGGTGCCAAGGAGTGTGCTTTAACCGCCTTTGTCGACTCATGGCATGTTTATTTACTCATCGGTAATGTTTTAACCTACAAGCATCCCTATCTGCGACGATTCGACAACTTTTTCATCAATTTCGTGCCTAATTTCAATGAAACGGACTCCATGGCGGTAGTGTCCCGCAAGGAATCTTTCAAAATTGAACTTTTGTAAATACACATAAATAAAAATAATAAAATTACTGAAACAATATAAAGATTTTAACTGTTATCGTTTACATGAGTGAAATAATTCAAAACTTCGAATAACAAGGAAGACAATTTCAAAGTTGAGAATGGCGGAACATACGTCCTTGAATAACCTGGATATTTTCCGACTTCGACTCCTCGTTTAGTCTAAGTTTTCATTCACTGCGGGACACTACCGCCATGGAGTCCGTTTCATAGAAAGTAGGCACGAAATTGATGAAAAAGTTGTCGAATCGTCGCAGATAAGGGATGCTTGCAGGTTAAAACATTACCGATGAGTAAATAAACATGCCATGAGTCGACAAAGGCTGTTAAAGCACACTCCTTGGCATCGGCAATCGTCAGTAAATCATTGTTTACATGTTGGGGCAAAAAACCCATTTCATAACTTCCCTTATTTATTATAGGTGACCAAATTTTTTTAAAGTTTTTCTTATTTTTTTTTTTTATTTTCGAAACTTCAAGTGACTATGATTAAACTAACTATGTGCTTAAGAGTTGCGATAAGAAAAGTTTGAAGTTACTAAAGGGGTAATAATACACCGTAAATCGAAGAAGAATAGACAATACAGTGGCCAAAGGAAAACAACGTGTAAGGATAGTGACACTTATTAAACATGTAGAACCAATATACGTTCTGTCTTTAGCATGACATGTGCATTTTGTATAACTTTAACAAATAGTGGACCTCTTTTCCGGAGACGTTGTACTCTACAGCGGAAGCACTTTATCACATTTATATAAACCCTTATGTCCACTCATTAATTATGTACAAAAAAAGTATTTATTTCACTGGAAGAACATATGATGTGTAGTCATTTATAATGGACAGATAAATTGTGTTCATACATAGTTGTGTTATAAAGGTTTCATATCGGGACTGGTACTCACGAAAGACGAACACAAGACATGTTACAGATCTGGTATGATTCCATCTATGTTATATGTAATGCATCGACAGTTTAATATATTTTTTAACTATTAAAGTATATTTTGTGCAGAGTCTATGTTTGGTTCAGACAAAAAGCTTTACCTTTAAAAATAATACACAAATGTAGTGGAATTTAGTTTTGGTTCAATTTTGATTATAGACAGTACATTGGAAATCAGCTATCTTTGTATTCCGATCAACACTACAATTGAATTTAGCTATTTTTTGTTTTTCAAACTGAACATTTGCATTCCGTATAAAGATGTATAAAAGAAGCTGGTTGATCTTTAGCTTATTCGTGTGTGCCTATCGGTTTGCATTATAGACCGTTTGGATTAAACCTTCAGCTTCCCCCTTTCTTGACAATTTAGAATTACCTTTATGGTTGTGGTAATAGCTTATTATTAACTCTTTTCTAAAATATGGTCAATTTCCCTCGGGTATAGGTAACCTTAGTCGATTTTCGCCATCTCGTTTAAGACCTTTGATCTACTTGCTCCCTAAAACCTTATATTGTGTGCCTTTCAAAGTGTTTGACAAGAAACCTACCTGACAAAGATTATTCAAGAAAAGGGACTTGTGCACTAAATTAAATATTTACGTTTTTATAAAATGTGGTTTGATAATAATATTAGATACATTTTCTATCTTTATATTTGTTTATAACGGTCCGAATATAAATGAACCTGGAAGAAGATTACATTTTAACATTTACGCTTGTTGTTTTGACTCCAGTCTGGTGTGATGTACATTCATTACAAGCTTTTGTGATAAACATCGTCAGTCAATTACAAAGCCCTGTACTTTTCTTCGGTATTCAATTTTTCTTCACTAATCAACACAACGACGGGGTATAGCTGAAATATTGTTGAAAAAACACTTTATCAATATACAAGTTAGTGCACACAACTCGATTCTGGATAACTTGGAATCAAATACGATCATAATCAGAAGACTGGAAACAACATAATTTAAGTCTTCCACAGCAAGTAAAACAATGGACTTAAACAGGATTGAGGGGGAAAAAACGACTACGGTTTCCTATATCCATGGAAGATTTATATTAGTTTTGATCAAATATATTATTTAGAATTGGTTTTAAACATCCATGGTCTTAATACTAAAGTGCAAAATATAAAGATTAAAATTGGTTTCAATACAAATATATTAGGGCTTGCTAATACAGTTTGACAGTGACGATAAATTCTAATACTAGTAAACAAAGATAGTTGTAAAAACGTTTTGAATAGGTCAATGATTGCGATGTTTAGATGAAACAATTTATGTCTATTCATGCATGTTCCAAATTTTAATCGCTGATTAAGACTCTTCAAATATTTTTCGTGTTGAAATTAAAAATAAATTCTTCATACACTGATTATATTCTTTTAAATTAAAGTATATTAGATAA
>MJUT01062498.1:364199-382706 GCA_002080005.1 Gigantidas platifrons | reverse complement strand
AAGGAATAAAGGTCTGAGACTTTCAATTTACCGAAAGCCATCAACTTATGTATCCAAAAATGAAAAACCCATGACAACAGCCTTACATGCATTCTCAAGTCCTACTTATTCCCCAGATCGCAAAAAAAAGGCGCTGGTTATCACCTTCGCCCAGGCATTTTGAAAGTTTCCATAATGTATTTCTCTCCACGCAAAATAATGTGAACGATCTTGAGAGACATAACAGCTCCCCTTTGGCAACAATATCACCACTTCCTAGTTCAAATACTAAACGAAAACTCGATTGGTATGACAATTCAAAAGAAGTTAATGACTCCTATAAAGATATAGAGGAACATTTCAGTCTTTTGGATATATGGAGCACGATGAATTATTTTGTACAACCATAGTTCCATGCTTCTGATTGTTATACAAACAAGTTGAACCATACTAAAAGATTTCAAAATTAAATTAAAAGGCTTGTTTTTCAATTTTTGATTATGTTAATACGAGTTTAACTAACTTTGGGTCGGTTTATGATTTACATCAGCTGTGAACCGACTCAAAATTGGTTATATCGTACAACCTAGTCAAGAATTGAAAACATTTCTTCCAATTATTCTTATCTACACTGATGAAACATAAATTGTCGAAATGGCCATATGCAGAACCCAATGATTTACTGCAATTTCGACACTTGTATTTTTCTTACTACTGGGTCGATGCCTCTGTCTGGTGGACTGTTAGTACCCGAGGGTATTCACCAGCCCAGTAGCCCAGCACTTGGGTACTGACCCGAAAAAACGATATTATTTTGGAAACTTACAATATCAAAAGTATAGAAATTCATAAAACTAAGGAGAATCTCCTTCGTGCAAAGCTCTGTCCTTAGCTAGTTTTGGCGTGACTTTTTATGACCTTTTATTTATTGTTCTCTATCAGCGCTTTATTGGCTTTAACAACTTTTGGTTTTTGGTCTTCCAATTGTTTTTATTTTATCTGCACTGTGATGAGACATAAGTTGTCGAAATGGCAATATGCAGAACCCAAATTTACTGCAATTTCCGTGCCTGTATTTTTATATGTTGCTTGATCAGGGAGCCTGGAATAAAGTAATTTAACGACTTATTTCAAAACACTTTTGAGCATACCATCAATATATAGTTGTCATTTTTTCTTCATATGAAAGACAAACTAATATCCATGTACTTGCAAATTTCCACCTAAAACAGGGTATCTGAGCCCTCAATCCCGGTGAAGATCGGTGTTCGATTTCACGAACAGTCTTAAGTACGATTTCGATCGTACGTTCTGATGTCACAATATTTTTTCCTTTGATGTTTTCTCAATTACGACCAATCTTTGACTTAACGACTTTTAGTGAAACCGGCCACTGAATCAAGTAAAGACCATAAACTCTACTCCAATTGTAATGTCATTTGATTATTTTTCATCTATGAAATTGCTTAATGCTTAGTGGAAAGGGATGAACCAGGGATTTATATAGTAGAATATATATAAATCCTTGGATGAACATACTATTACTGGACCTTTGGAAATAACTGTTTGCTGTTTATCCATTTATATTTCTGACCTTATCCTCGGTTTAAAGAAACGGTATACCATATTTATTCTCGCAGTAGAGTTGTGTCAAGAAGTTTTCCCCTGTAGCTCTTACGTTCCTATACTGTTCTCTGATATTTTCGCCCCATAGACGTATATATCAGAAAACAAAACAGGACCATTAGAGCTACAGTTTCGTATCTTACGCTTTGTTTGCTCTTTTTTCTTCAATAAATAAAAATTCAACTAGAAGTATCTGTAGAAATCCTATTTCATTTCGCGTTTGAAACGTTGAATTGAAATTGTTTTAAATCATCACCGGTTTCTCAAATTCAAATTCTTCATTGATATATAGTCCAACCTAGGACTGTTATCAACAAAGTTACAATTCTCATGCATCACCCGATTTCTCATGCATAACTTATCAATCTAATGCATCACATTTATTTGGAGGAACCCGTGTAGGAAGATAAATGCATTTTGACGATTTATTCCATATCCGACTAATGCAAGTAATAAAATCAAGTTATTTCACACTGTAGGTTTGCTTAAATATGCCGAGAACAACGAGCACTGGTTAAATTTTTGCCGATTTCCTTTGTCAGGAACTGGCACAAATCGTTTTTAGGAAAATTAGTAAGTATGGTTCGATATAAAAGCTGACGGGCATCAAGGAAAATGCCTTGGCCACAGAATCACATTGCCGAATTGTCATTATACTGAAATATATGCCATGAAATTCCCTAAATTTGCACGGTGACCAGGAATATATGTCGCTCTTATTCACCACGGGAAGTCGATCTCATGATTTTCTCGTCATAACATTTTGTGGTGAAAGAGAGCGATAAGCGGCCGTGTAAATGTCACTATATTATTTTCCGTAGTAATATGTATCCATTTTAGAAGGTCAAGATTCAGGTAATTAAATACACGTCTGAAAAGAGTATATTTAATGTCAAATACACAAATTAATTATACATTCTTATTCTAATGACAATTAAAGTATATTTTATGGTCCCTTTGCGTACATTTGGGGTCCCTTTGGGTACATTTTAGGTCCCTTTGGGTAGCTTTGGGTACCTTTGGGTAATTATATGGACCGCAATGAATGTATGCTAACAATGAAGTCTGATATGTGGGCACNTATTTTCCGTAGTAATATGTATCCATTTTAGAAGGTCAAGATTCAGGTCATTAAATATTCTAATGACAATTAAAGTATATTTTATGGTCCCTTTGCGTACATTTGGGGTCCCTTTGGGTACATTTTAGGTCCCTTTGGTTAGCTTTGGGTAATTATATGGACCGCAATGAATGTATGCTAACAATGAAGTCTGATATGTGGACACTTCGGTGAACTACCTGGTTTTGTTAGTTTTCCTTTTTTTTTAATTGTACAACTGCATAAACCTACCTCGAGGCGATGTTCAAGTATCCGTGCGTGTGACGTAACAAACCACCCGTGAGAGATTTCTAACGACATTCACGCGATTTTACCATTTTACTGAACCTATCAAAATCGTAATCTGGCTGATTTCGTGCAGTAATGGGTTTCTGTTGAAGGGGATATTATACTGTTGTGTTTAGACTAGTAACTTTAACGATCAAATTATACCCCATGGCAATTTTATATTATGGACAGACTAGTTCTAGTTTTCATGCTCGTGGCGGATCAAAAAATGTAAAATTCTTCCGATACTCGGATGTTCTTATAAATCCAACGATTTACTAATAAGCTCCCCTGAGTGTCTTATAGATTAGAATACCATATGTTACCACCTCTAATGAATTAGCAACGATATGGTTCTCAATTAATTAGTCAGTTGACAAATTGAGCGTCATCGGTTACACACTTGCAGACGGAACTTTATACATGTTATATCATAAATCATTAAGAAAATAATATAATAATAATAATAATAATAATAATAATAATAATTCTTTATTCCTAATTAAAGGGCCCATATAGAGTATGTAAATCAATATAAATCACAAACATGTCAGAGTTCATACAATATACAAACATACATCACATACAACACATTTATTGTATATAATTGAAAATGATTAAGAACAAATATACACATACAATACAGGAGAGGCGAGAGCCAGCACAAAGAGGGATAACTCCATTTGTTAAATATAACTTATATATCATTTTTTCCCTGTCTTATTTGGAAAGCTTTGTCCAGAAACAAACTAAAAACTGCATTAAAATCTAAATCTTCATTACTCATGATCCAAATAAAAAATTGTCTAAATTAATGTTTCTCAGGTTTGGTAACTTTTGAAATAAATTATCTAAAAATTCTAATCTTGTAGAATTACAGAATTTTCCGAGTTAATAAAAACGATAATTTCAAAGTGAAATTTTCGTTTTTAATTTCACTCTCGCTATATTTCGCTCCTTTTCGTTGTCAGAAAAGTAGTTCCGACAACGAAATGGCGCGAAATATAGCGAGAGTGAAATTAAAAACGATAATTTCACTGTGAAATTATCGTTTTTATTTAACTCGGAAAATTCTGTAATTCACAGCTATCTAATAATATTACTTATTATTACAATTTAATGTTAGATAAAATCTTTGGTATCACCATTTTACATGTACACCATTCTTGTGAACAATGCGAATCACTGTAGGGGTCTACGTGTAATAAAGCGACACATTTCTACAACAAAATGATTAAAACAAGCAAACAAACAAACAAAATACGGTAGTGCATATTAATTTGAATTTAATTGCAGTATTGGTTTTAAAGTTTTAAAAATGATGGGATCAACATACGTTTAATATAATTAAGACGTTTAATGGCATTCAGAACTGTTTAAGCAGTTATACAAATGACTTCAAAATAACACACATACACACATGTATTTATGGAGGTACATTAACTTAGATGTTTTTAATAATTACACAAATATCTAATTTAGTACGTACAACGGGTTTCTGGAATAACCTTCATCGGGTGCTATTCTCAAAATCTCAATTTTTCATCAGAATTATATTTCTTCGGAAACTTAAAAACCATTTTTTTTATAAGTCTCTGGTTTTATATAAAAGATAGAAGTTCAGCTTTTTAACCAAAAAATATAACTGCAATTAAATGAAAAAAAAAAAAAAAAAAAAAAAAAAAAAAAAAAAGAAACGATAAGGACGTAGCTCTACGATCTAAATAAACGTCTACGCTCTGTGCAGCATAATACGATCTCAGCAAGTCGACAATTTCAGGACTTCCTCCAACAACAGTTTTACTGCAATCATGTTTAACTAAAAAAAAACATTACTCTACTAGAAAACTCATATGTAGTGTCTGAAGACTTTTAAACAAACGATGCAAAGAAAAAAGGCCAAAATGTCAAAATTAGATAAAAAAATATAAATTGTGTTTATATTCCAAATAATCAAAATTTCGGGATTTAGGTCCCACATCAGTTGTACTTTTAGTCGACATACTAACAAAAAATCCATTAAACTGAATTTAAAATAATTATGGCTATTGGTACTGTCTTTGTCCCTTTCAGAACTCATATATAATATAGAGGGTATCCGTAGACTTTCTAGCGGAAGCTTTTTAGGTCGGTAAGCAATTAAAAAAAAAAACAGAACTATTGGATGGAAAATAAAAATTCTATCATACCTTTTCGAAATATAATAGCTAGATTTCTACATGTTTTATGGTCCATCAATAACTCATAAAGATGATCAATTTAAAGAAGAAAAACACGGCATTAGAATTGGATGAAAAATGTAATAAGTTAAAATTTTGACACCCCCCCTTTTTTTTTATATCAAACACTGTAATCGCTACATTGCTATAGATTTTTCTGAAAAGAATTTTTCATAAGGAATCCATTTAAAAAAAAAATCAGATGAACAATAAACTCGTGACATCGACAAAACGGGTAGGGTTAGATTAAATATAGATCTACATTACCAAGTTAATCCCAACTTTTATTATAAAAAGATCTTTGTGTTAAAATTTAGAAGGATGAACTAATGTTATATAATTATCGTATAGAATCCTTGGGTTTGCACATGAACGAAGGCGACGATAGATCCATAACATAATACGGCCGCAAAATTTGTGAGGTCGATTAAAAAACAAATAATAAAACTATTGGGTACCAGCAATAAGTTGTGGTACCAGTCAAAAACAAGTCAGTGCCCGATAAAAGGGAGACTATCAACGCTAGGTGGCAGTTCCTTGGCAACAAGTGTTTATATCCGTTTTGAAAGCGGAGCTGGAGAACAACATTTTGATTCCATTTATTTTATTTACACTTTAAGTCAAAAAGCAGCAAAATGTCAGATCTAGGGTCAGATGAAATGGAAGATGAGCAGCAGCCATACATGGGCGTAAGTTTACTGTTTTTTAACGGTTTTTGTTTTGTAATTTTAGACTTTTTGTAAAAAAATAGTCAAGTTTTAATAAAAGCTAAATTAAAGTTAAATTGTAAAAGTCAGGGCGATTTTATCTTGTAAATATAATATTTGCATTATTTTTTTTTAGGATGAAAAACATCGATAAATAAATAAATTTCATTTGATTATGTGTTATGGTGACAAGTCTGTTTAGTATTTTTTAATTAGCGTTATAGACCCATGGTGTTGAAAAAGGGGGATGAAGAATTTGTCATTTTTGTTAATGAAAGCCATATATCGTATGACATGTTGACTTTTGTTGTGTACGATAGACAAGTTGGTAAATCATTTTATCATAAACAAAATTATTTACGAAAATTATCATGTTCAATGTATATCGCAATCCTATGCTATGGTACCCTGGTGATTAAATTTTTTAAATTGCTGTGAAAATTGGTTGAAATAGCATGTGAATACCCAGTATCATTGAACCCTCAGTACCATTGGATCGTAAGAGATTATTACATGACATTTTCCATATTGGCCCTGGTATCAGCTCGAGACTCCCGTATCAAGCCTGACAGCCACATATTTCTTTAGATTGTTTTACATTATTTCAGCATCATAGCACAAACCCTGACCTACGAATCAATAAAAATAAAGTGAGATTTTATTGTGCGAAACAAACCGTCAAAAACAGGTGACTGTTGAAAATGTGTGACGTGAATAATAATAATATCTTAGGATAAAGCTTAACCTACTGACCCTAATTTGTTTTATGTTACCACAACTGCAAATATTGTTTAATTTGTTTTTTTTCTGATTGATATGTTTTATCTTTCAGGAATATGAGGGTGGTAGGAATGAAAATGACGAAAGACATGGATTTGGTAAGGCAACATTGGCTAATCAAGACACATATGAAGGATTGTATGAGAAAGGAAAACGTCATGGACAAGGAACTTACAGGTACATATCTCTTTAATTTGAAAACAAAATGTTCACATCGGTTTATCTCATTTTTTTTTTTTCGTTACTTGAATAGTGAAATACCTCAAACAAATATTTTAGTTATATTTTAATTGATCATAGGCACATTTATTTTTAGTCAGTCATTTAATTTTATAAACATTAATCTAATTGATACTAGAAAGCTATTGGCATGCGTAATGTACATTTGTTTATTATTATGAAACTTACAGTACTGGTATGTAGTAGTATAAATATTGATGCAACTTGCACAATTTTGTGGTTTAAGACAGCTATCGATATGCAATATCAATTTACAAAAGATTTTCTTCAAAGTTTCCAGAATTTCTTTTTATGTGTACTAGTATTGATTGTTATAAGAAAGAACATTTTCACCGACAATATATAATTAATACCTAAATATACAAATTTCAAAGGGCCTCCATGGTCTTGATCGTATGATAGTTGAATTTCTAACACTCTAACTACCTATGCAATCAGTGCTGGTTTCCTCCACCAATAAAACTGACTGCCATGATATAACGGAAATATTGTTGAGAGTGGCGTTAACACCATAACCCTAACCTCTAGTTAGAAGATTGCATTTATTTTTTGAATTTGATAAAATGTCACATTAAATTTTTATTCCAGGTTTAGAAATGGTGCCAGGTACATTGGAGAATATTCACAAAATCAGAAACATGGTCAGGGAACATTTATTTATCCAGATGGTTCAAAATATGAAGGTAATTCAAATCTTTAAATGTAATAAATAGCATATTACAAAAGTTCCATTCCTTTTATATACATCTGTTGCTATTGGTTATTTACAACCTAATACTAGCCAGCTGTAATATTGACAATTCTTGATGAATGATGCTGTTTTAATGTTTTAATTTGTTAAAAATACATGAAATTAAAAGAAAGCATTTAAAGAAAATAGAGCGTTAATGGAAAAAAAGTTTAATGTGATTTTTTTTTGCTATAGGAAACTGGGTAAAGGACCAAAGATGTGGTCTTGGTAAATACACATATGTAAATGGTGACACTTATGATGGAGAATGGCAAGATCATTTGCGACACGGTCAAGGAACTTATACATATTCTCAAACTGGTACAAAGTATGTTGGACGATGGGTCAGAGGAAAGCGTGAAGGACATGGAGAGCTCATTCATGCAAATCATAAATATGTTGGTGTGTTCAAAGAAGACAAGGTAATACTAAAAACCATATAACTGAGAAATATTTATTCTCCTTGAATTACAAACTTTTAGAATTTTTACTACTTAAATGTAAATATGGTGAAAATTATATCATATTTAGCAGAATTCAGATATCTAAAATGGGGATAAATTATATAGATCTATGTTCTTATAAAAAGTTATTGTTCAACAAAAATTATCATTTTTTAAAATTATTATTGAAATTTTAATTAACACACTAATACATATCCTTTATCTTGATAAAAGTCCTTTATTGTTCGCTATACCAGTACTTAAATGTTGCATAAAATAATGTGTATTAAATTTTGCTTACAGCCTCTGGGAAAAGGAAAATATGTTTTTGATATTGGTTGTGAACAACATGGAGATTACATTCACATTGAACAGGTAATTACCAGGGTATTATTATCCTATAGATGTTTTACACATTTAAAATTTTAATACTCAGTCAGTATGCATTAAGTAATGGTGATATTTCTTGAAACAGTATCAAAAATAGCTTTATCGCTTATCTCCCTTGAAATTACATACTATAATGAAAATAGAGCAAGTGTTGTTTAACGCCAACTCAGCAATTTTTCAGCTATATCATGGCGAGAACAAATTAATTTTCAATGAGATGATGAAGTCCGATTTGTACTAGACCAACACGCTTAGTTGGATTTTTATAGTGCTAGCTCATTGAAACAACAATCCCTGGATAGACATGTCTCCCCACTCGGACACATTATTCTGATTACGAGCCAACCAGTCTTTGTTCTTTCTCCTTAATGCTGCATGCTTAGCGGAAAGGAAAGAAATACCAATTTTGTAGTCCTTGGTTCTGAGATAAAAAAGAATTTGACAGTAAACCTTTAAAATGTTTACCTGCCTAATGTCAAAAACTAAATTTGTTTTTGAAAGGAATGTGACTTAAATAAAAGGGCCACAGAAATGTATTTAATGTTGACTCTAATTTATTCAGGAAAAAGAAGACAAGGCTGCTGATGATGAGGAAGCTTCACCAAATGTAACACCAAAATGGATCGCTGGTCAAGTAACAGCCATTCACTTACAAACAGAAGAGGAAGAGAAAGTAGAAGAGGAACCACAACCCGAAGGTAGACAACTCATGCTCATTTTATAAAGTTTTTATTTTATTTTTGTAGAATCGTTTAATTAATAGATTAACATTCTGTTCTATGTTTAATATTAACAATAGCTAACATACTTAGACTTTTTATATAATTCAATTTTGATTTTATATGGCTTGTGCATTTAAAAAATATTTCTGACGATTTTTGTTTTGGAAACAAAGTGAATGGAAAAAAAAACTTTTGCATGCTGACGATGAAACAATTCATACAACTTTTTTCAGTTGTATTTCTCAACCTAGTATATAATTTACTCTGAACTAATTTTTTATTACATGTTATATGACACATATTAACATATTGGTTGTGTATATTTTGTCAACAGATTTATAGTGTTACTATATTAACATATTGGTTGTGTATATTTTGTCAACAGATTTATAGCATTACTAAGTGTTAAAGGTAACATTTGATGCTATATATGTAAAAAAACAAACCCAGCATGACCAAAGCATGGCTTACTCTTTCTTTTTTTATTTTTCATTTCTGTTTAATATACTTTTAACTTATTATTTTTTGTTGCATATTTGCCTCCTATTTGAAAATATAAATATAATTGTCCATTTTAGTAATTGCTTTTTTCTCTGATGTAAATTTTTGTTCTATTATTATGCATCCACTATATGAAATTGCAGGCAATTTTTATTTCCTAAAGGAACACAAGTATGTAAAATATGCATCTCCCAGCATGTCAGCTGTCCCTCTACAAAAATCATACATGTTGCAAGTATATATATGTCCATTGATAAGAATACCAATAATAATTTTATTAATTTTTCGTCCTAATACTTTCTTTTTAAGTAATATTAAAGTTTAAAGCACTATTTTATCAACTTAAGTGCACTGGAATGAAAATGGAAGAATTTCTCAGTGGTTTTAGTTGTGACATCTACATGGTATTTCTTGATGTTTCTTCATTCAATTATCTACAGATAGAATATACTATAGTGTTATGAGAGTTCTGATGAGACCCTGTCTTCTATATAGACTGCCTTACATAAAAATGTATCAATTTCAGAAGAAAGGCATGTTGTTATTTTTTATAATACAAATGTAATCTTCATTGAAGCACAATTTAAAACCTCACTATTTTTGTTATTTAACGTGCATTGCCTCCCCTTTACCAGTATATTTATTATTATATTTTGTGAAGCCTAAAGTTACATGGTCGCTATCCTGCTGATTAAACTTTGCATGCAGATTTTATGTTTTATATCAAATTTAGATATAAAGAAAGTTTCATTAACTACCCAATGAAAAATATGTGAAAAGGAATGTTTTAAGGTACACCATTTTTATATCAATACAAAAATATCAAGCATATTTCATATTAAACCCAGTTGTTGGGTTTTCAGATATCAAATTTCATATTTTTGTAATCATCGCAGATTTCTTTATTTACTTTCTTGTCATCTAATATCATGTCTGTACTTTTTTAATGTTTTTTATAATGTTTTTATTTTGCAAGCATTTTACAAATGGTATTGTCACACTATTCCATATGTATTTTGACAAGAGTTATTTCCCTTTTCAAGAAAATTGACTATGAAAAATTGACAATATCTTGAAATATAGCTCTGGTACACGAATCTGTATTTTTTATTATTTTAGCTTGAAGTGCTTTCCTGTTGTATCCTGTATTTTTAAAGAACATTTCAAACCCTATTTGAAAAATATTCTGTCTGAGAAACTATTAAATTCTGACCTAGTATTTAAAAATTTACTATGCACATGCATGCTTACTTCAGCAAGCCAATCAAATACACCATGTTCCTATTGTTTACTGCATTTCTTTAACAACATTTCAAACACTATTTTTGAAAAAAAAAATGCTGTCAATCTGACATCTGAGAAACTATTAAGTTGGACCTACTTTAACTTAAAAAGGTGTTCACTTCAACAAACCAGTCAATGAACCAATAAAATACATCTTCTAAAAATGTAGCAAACGTACATTTAATGTCTAGTAAATATTTTGTATTTTGATGTACATGTGATCTTAAATGGTTAAATACAAGTACATTGTATGTACCTGTGTGGTTTTTTTTTTATAATCAAAATTATTTGGGAACTATTGAAATTATGTAGTCAAGTGTTGAAGTCTGCCAGTATAAAAATAAGTGTGGTAAGATAATGATCTTTTGCAAAGAAAACAAACGTTTTCTTCGATTTTAAGACCAAGAATATGCATTATGTCAGTAATACAGATTAACTCGTCATATTTTTATATGGTAACTGCTTTGAAGAATATTGAAAATGTTTTGATATATTAATTTTCAATAAATCAACCATACAATTATTGACTTGAAAGTTATAATTAATTTTTTTATTTTAAAGGAGAACAACAAACTGAAGAACAACCACAGGAAGAGCAGCAACAAGCTGAACAAGCTGAACAACCTGAACAACCTACAGAACAACAAGAGGAACAACCAACAGAAAACAAAGAAGAAAAACCATCAGAGGAACAACCACAGGCAGAAGAAGAGAAAGAGGCTGAACCTGAACAAACTCAAGAAGAGAAGACTGAAGAACCAACTCAGGAACAAACTGATGAAGCTGCAGATTGATCTAAATATAACTTATAGCATTTTATCAAATTTGTTCAACTTAAAAAGAGGCTTTATCATATCTTTCTTTTTCTTTTTTTGTGAAATTACGACTAAAACCATTGTTGTTTAGAGCGACGTAAATTAGAAAACATGACATGTGACTTTATTATCAAACTCTTGTGACGAATGTTGAAAAAGACAATTACATTAGGAAATAACTTTACTGTGATATCAAATTGTTGTTCTCCTTAAGGTACTACACTTTATTTACCTTATGTATTTATTATTGAATTATTATATTATTGTATTGATAACAAATGTTAAAACATTGAAAAGATAAAATAGTTGATCTTTTTTTCCCTTTAATTTACCTGACTGTGTCTTTGATGGTCACATGAGCTCTTGTCATCATGTTTTGTCTGTCTCCTGTCAACTTCAATATCTTCCTAGAGTGATTAATCCAGCTGAAATGCTCCACTGAATAATTTTGTTTTGCACATTTATTGCAAATTAGAGATAGCCAACATTATGAAAAGAAAGTTTAAACAGTGATGGAACTGGTTACCCTTCCGGAGCATCTGAGTTCACCTCCGGTTTTTAGTGGGGTTCGTGTTACTCAATCTTTAGTTTATGTGAACCCTTCCGGGGCACCTGAGTTCACCTCCTGTTTTTAGTGGGGTTCGTATTACTCAATCTTTAGTTTATGTGTATGTTTTGTAGATCGTTGTTTGTCCTTGTGTTATCTGCCCTTCTTTGATTTTTAGATTCTGATTACCCCTTGGCTATCTTCAAACTCAAAAACACAAAAAAACAGGTCACTACATATGGTGGTGGAAAGCTAGATTCTGGCTTGGGACAGGCAAAAAAAATGTGGATGGATTAAACTGGCTAATGGGATTCCAGTCCTCACCTTTTCAATAATTGGATCTCTAATGGCAATACAGTAAAAACAAAATTATAAAATGCACAGATTCGCTACCATAACCGAGACCACACTCTCATAAAATCAAACTAAACCATAAACATGGGCAATCAGTGATGCTTGCAGGACTACTAGCCAAGAAGGTATAATCTGTTAGTTAAAAACCAGATTAATATATGGCATTCTATATTTAAACATATTACCCAATAGAAAAATCTTCTCAGAAACCAATGAATGAATTGTTCTTAAATAAACATTGGATGCTTATTATTATTGTCAATAAATTATAATCACCACTGCAGAAATATAGGACACTACCACATGTATTTGGAAAATGTTGAAATATCTACTTCAGGCACGCTATTCAACTGATTGAACTCAAACTGAACATTCAAAATAGAAAGTGATTTGGAATTACAAATGTATGTGAACATGAAAGAAATAGATATAAAACTCAAAACTGTATGTAAGATTGTTCCTCTCCTGCTGAGAAGTGTACAAATGTTTTAAATGGACAGTAATTAAAACACATGGATAACTACAATCAATTTAGAACATCATGTCTACAAATAACTAGAGGCTCAGAGCCTGTATCGCTCACCTGACATAAATAAGTCCTCTTAAGAATGTCTGCATGCTAAATACATCCAAGTTACTATTCAAATCCCATAGGGTACTATGTTAAAACTATGTTTGCTCATAGCAGCCATCTTGGATGGAGGTCGTGGTCACCGGTCATAATTTTGAAAGTATACTACCCAAGAACCATCCATGCCATGTTTGCTTTAAATTGGCTGACTGGTTTCATAGGGTCCTATGTTAAAACTATGTCCGCTGACGGTGGCCATTTTGAACCGAGATCGGGGTCACTGAACACAATTTTGGAAGTTGACCACCTAAGGACCATCGATGACATGTTTGCTATATTGGCTTACTGGTTTCAGAGGAGAAGATTTTAAAACATTTTTTCCCATAGAGTCCTATGTTAAAACCATGCCTGCCGAAGACGGCCATCTTGGATGGAGGTCAGGGTCACCAGACACAATTTTGAAAATTTACCACTGAAGGACCATCCATGACATGTTTGCTTTAAATTGGCTCACTGGTTTCAGAGGAGAAGATTTTTAAACATGTTTCCCATAGGGTCCTATGTTAAAACTATGTCTGCTGATCGCTGCCATCTTGGATGGAGGTCTGGGTCACTGGATATAATTTTGAAAGTTGACCGTTTAAGGACCATTCATGCCATGTTTGCTTTAAATTGGCTAACTGGTTTCAGAGGGAAAAAAGTTTAAACATTTTTCCCATAGGGTCCTATGTTAAAACTATGTCCACTGACGGTGGCCATCTTGGATGGAGGTCGGGGTCACAGGACATAATTTTGAAAGTTGACCACCTAAGGACCATTCATGCCATGTTTGCTTTAAATTGACTAACTGGTTTCAGAGGAGAAGACTTTTAAACATTTTTTCCATAGGGTCCTATTTCTATCACAGTGTCTCTGACTGTACTGTAATATGGCAAGAACAATTACACAAACAAACATTAATACATATACTTGATGTCTACATGCAGTAGACTAGTGTTTAGAACTTGATTTCTATAGATTTGCCCCACTAATGCAACATCCTGCATCAGACATATCATCCCACCAGGACATTATTCTGATTCAATGCAGCACACATTGTCCCACCAGGAAATTATTCCAATTCCAGTTTGACAGTATTTGACACTGATGCAGCAAGTACATATTTTATTTGGTCATTGCTTTTACCTCGACAGAATTAGTCATACCAACAATTACCAAACACATCCTATCAACATCTGGAGGTTTCCAGTAGCATGGAAACCCTGAAATATATTTAACATCTGTAAGGCTTGAAATAGGAAAAAATCTAACAATGACAATAAATATTATTACACCTCACTAACTTCTCATTGGCTTAAATTAAATCACATGACCTGAAACAATTTTAATGTTTTGTGAAAATTAACCCAAACGGGAAACAACTAGTTGTTTACCGGGTAACAACCCTATTGTTCCCGTGTAAACAACCCATTGCGTGCCTCAAAAGGGAAACGACTCTTTCTGGAAGTGACATTGTCGTTTGTTTGTTTACAATTTGGTCAGACCAGCAGGATGGCAGTCGCTAATTCTTCTACTTCTACATGTATTTATTTAAATGCCCAATCCTTGGTCTGTTGTTCGGTATAATAAAACAATTATTGCCTTCAATGGATTGTGAACATCAGAATTGTTAACCCTCAAGGGGTTGTTCCCTCGGGCTAAAGCCCTCGAAGAAAACAACCCACTTCAGGTTAACAATTCTGCATGTTTACATCCATTGAAGGCAATAATTGTTTATTGTTTTTTGTCTCTATATACCTGATGGTAAAAAATATTGCATAAACGAGCAGATGCACCTTATTAAATTCAAGATCACAGGCATGTTTGTATACACATGTACTAATCCATGGGTACACAAATGTATACTAAAGTATTACAGAGTTATCTGGTGCATATTTATTCAGAACATTGGCTTGATAATTCGTACCCTTGATAGAATAAACCCAGGAATGATGTTTTTGCTTTGTCACTAATAGACTTACATCTGAAATAACTGTGTTTCTTATCTCACAGAGGCAGAAGTATCAAAATGAAACAAATTAAGGATAAAGTATTCTCACTAAAAAGATACACCAGTTCCTATTTTTAGTGGTGGAAGATATTCTTGTTTTGTACCCCCTTCCCCCCATACAAGACAAGAAAAGAATCACACACTTTTTCCTGGAAAAAAATCTATTCATATCTCTTCATCACGGTTCAAACTTTATTCTCATCAATAAAACCACGATTCTACTACATAAGTATCTTAAAATTAATCTATGTATACTAGTTTGCTAGGTAACGATTTAACTTTTCACGGTGTTTGACTCATTTTTTCGCCTCTCTTCCTGTCAATGTTTGTTTACTTTGAGTAAATAATAGAGTGCTCTCTCTTGTTAGTAACTAACGTAAAGAAAGACATTACTCCCTTTGACCAAATTCAAATAATGTTTTTTTACAGGTTTTTATTGCTGTTGTAGTAGCATTTATAATATATTTATAAAATACATTGTATTTTATTATGAAATAACATTTAAAATACTGCCAAGACACGGATGTATATGGATAAATCGACTATTTACTTCAGCAATGGAAAACAATTTTGCGAGAAAACGCTTGATGGAATGTAAACAAAACAAAGGTGTTTAGTGAGAAATAAAATTAAACACAGGAAAAAGTACAAGAAAGTGAAATCTCTGACACCCTTGGGGAAGATTTCAATCGTTCTCTAACTCAGCAAGTCTCATAAGAGAATGATTGAAATCTTACCCTCGGGTGTCGGAGATTTCCCTATCTTGTACTCCCCCGGTGTTAGATTCTATCTTTCTTACAAACATACTCATCAGTACACTTCATATCACAACAAAACATTAATAGTAATAAATGATGTCTTCATCATTCAAAACATTGCTACAATAATTATATCCATAAAAAGTGGCTACTGTTTTATTTCATCAATCTGACATTTTTAATGAATTTTTAATTGAAGTTTAGACAATATTGCAAAATTTTTCAAATTATATCTATAAAATCGTCCCTCATTTAATTGGATTCTGAATCAGTGCTGGAATAATTTATATATTTACTTCGTTTTACTGACTTTCTTTTTGAATGAGACAATTTTTCAGTGGTGTTGTTTATAAATTCACTGTTTTTATTTTCACGATGAGATCCATTAAATTCACTATCACTAACAGAATTTGTATGAGATTTTTTCCTCTTTCTTTTCAGTCTCTTGTGAGATTTTTTCTTTTCAAGAGTGGAATAATTTTCTGAATGTTTATGTTTTAATCTTTTACAATCTGTCTCAGAATCACTGTCATATTTTTTGGACTTTGACCTTTGATGCACTGAATGTTTTCTCTTTCTACTTTCTCTTTCAATTTCCGATTCATCACTTTCTGATTTAAAGTTTTTCTTTTTCTTTTTTTTCTTCTTTTCCTTTTTCTTCCTCTTTTCTTTTCTCCTTTTCCTGTAAACATAAAGATTTAAAATAAACCAGTGATTCAGCTATTTTTTTGTTCAGAGTTGTAATAATGTGTCAATGTTAGGTTATGTGCATACCTGCTAGCACTATAAGAATCAAGATCGTAAACATCATCATTTCATTCAGAAGTAAATTGTTCTCACCATGACATTGTAGCTGAAAAATTGCAGACTTGGCATTAAACTATAATTAAGTGACTGCATAGGTATATATACAGTATCATTAATAGGTGACAATATTTGCCATGAGAACATTAAAAAAAATACTCTGATCATTATTGACTTTTGCTTTGTGAAATGACAATAACTATAGAAACAAACAAACTAGAGGCTCACTTGAGTGAGCCCAGTATCGCTCACCTGGTTTCCTGGCTTCAGGTTAGTATTTGATTTGAAAGGGGACCACCCAAGGACCATACCATCAAAGTTTGATTCAGTTTGGTGGAGTAGTTTCAAGAGGAGTTAATTCTTGAGTGAATTTTAGTCAAAATCTGCTAAATTTGCATATTCAGCAAAAATTGGAAAAACAGAACATTTTTCATAAAAACCCATAATGCATGTTTAACAACACTTTACCATGCAACTACAGTTCAATTTGATCTCATTCTGTGGACAAACAAAGCCATTTTGGCTATCTATAATATTTTCTATTTTAGTATTGGTAGCCATCTTGGATGTGGGGTGGGCCATAAAAAAATCTGAAAGGGGACCATTAAAGGACCGTTCCACAAAAGTTTGGTAGAGGACCATCCAATGGTCATCTATGAACAGTTTTAGTGTAATTGTCTTTGTAGTTTCTAAGAAGATCTTTCAATGTTTTCCCTATAGGGTCCAATGTTAAACTATGTCATGTGGTGGAGGCCATCTTGGACCTCCGATTGGCATGAAAATACTAAACTTGGTAAAAGACTATCCAATTATCATTCATGAATAGTTTCGGTTTGTCTCCTTTGTTTCTGAGAAGATTTGTTACGGTTTTTCCGATAGGGACTACTCAAGGACCATTTCACAAAAGTTTGGTAGAGGACCATCCAATGGTCATCCAAGAACAGTTTTAGTGTAATTGTCTTTGTAGTTTCTAAGAAGATCTTTCAATGTTTTCCTCATAGGGTCCAATGTTAAACTATGTCATGTGGTGGAGGCCATCTTGGACTTCCGAGCGGCATGAAAATTATGAACTTGGTAGAAGACCATCCAATGATCATTCATGAATAGCTTCAGTCTAATTGTCTCCATTGTTTCTAAGAAGAAGATTTTCGACTGTTTTTCCCATAGGGTCCTATGTCCTGCGGTGGCAGCCATCTTGGATTTCCAACCAGCATGAAAATTGCAAACTTGGTAGAGGACCATCCAATGATCATTCATGAACAGTTTTGGTTTAATTGTCTATTTTTTTTCTGAGAAGTTTTCCACTGTTTTTCCCATAGGGTCCTGTGTTAAACTATGTCTTGCGGTGGCGGCCATCTTGGATTTCCGATCGACATGAAAATTATAAATTTGGTAGAGGACCATCCAATGATCATTAATGAACAATTTCAGTTTTAATTGTCTCCGTTGTTTCTGAGAAGAAGATCTTTGATTGTTTTTCCCATAGGGTTCTATGTTAAATTATGTTCCGCAGTGGTGGCCATCTTGGATTTCTGATCGGCATGAAAATTACAAATTTGGTAGAGGACCATCCAAGGAACATTCATATCCAGTTACAGTT
>MJUT01062498.1:336290-355819 GCA_002080005.1 Gigantidas platifrons | reverse complement strand
GTTTGACTGCAAATGGAAATAAACTTAGAACATATAGGAATTTGAAAGAAAAATATGAAACTGACACCTATTTATTTTTAGACATTGACAAAACTTTAATAAAACAATTTACACAAATAAAAATTAGTAACAGTAAGCTTATGATTGAATTGGATAGACATAAGAAAATGGATGTTAATAAGAGGATTTGTCCCCTGTGTAAAAATGGAGTTGAGGATGAATATCATTTTACTATTTTATGCTCCAGCCTTAACAATATTAGGAATAAAATGTTTGCCAATATTCTTGGTATTTTTCCATCTTTCCATGTATTGACTGATGAGAAAAAGTTCATTTATTTATTTCAATGTGAAGAATATGATATTGTAGAAATTATTGTGAGGGGAGTAAACGAAATGTATAATAGGAGAAATGAGTTGATTGAAAAATAATTTTTGTTTTTGTTTTCAGATTTCTGTAAAAGATATTCTGGGTATTGTTTAAAATGTTGGCAATTCATTGCACAATGTGATGGTTTCATGAAAATATAGATCACTATTATATGTTATACTTTGATATTTAAATTATATTTAAAATGTACCACCTCCTCATACTAAATGTCATTAGAGAATCACGTGTTTCAAACATGTATATATATATGTAGTTTGATTGTAGTTAATAGTTTCTTTGTTTTGTTTTGTATTTAATGTGTTGTTTTGGTATCAATCCTTTGTATGTGGATTTTAGACCAATAAAAATTCTGATTCTGATTCTGATTCTGATCCCTGATCATAAATATATACGGTTTAGGGTGGGTATCTCGATCACATTTTTTTTATACAGATTCATTTTAACTGTATTATACTAAAGTAAATTATGCCAATATTTAAATAGAGTTATCTCTTTCCACAGATTAAATTGGAGTTATCTTTCTTTCCACAGAAAACAGATTTAGAAGATCTTTGAAGGTATTTCCTATAGGGTCAAATGTTAAACTTTGTCCCGCAGTGACGGCCATTTTGGACTTCAGATCAGCACCAAAAACATAAATTTGGTAGAGGACCATCCAAGGAACATTTCTGCAAGAGATCATTTTTACTGACATTGTCGCTTCTGAGAAGAAGATCTTTGAAGGTATTTACCATAGGGTCCAATGTTAAACTTCATCCTGCTGTGGCGGCCATCTTGGATTTTGGATCTGCACCAAAAACATAATTTTGGTAGAGGACCACCCAAGGATCCTTCACACCATAAAACAATTCCATTGGGTGTGTAGTTTCTGACAAGAAGATCTTTGAAAATTGAGCCAATCAAAACACATTATTGGCCCTGGCCGCCATGTTGAATTCCTGATCGAAACAAAAAACATAACTTTTATAGAGGACCTCCTGATGCACATTCCTGCCAAGTTTGGTTCCATTTGGCTCAGTGGTTTCTGAGGAGAAGATTGAAATGTGAAAAGCTAACGACGGACGATGACGACGACGGACGCCAAGTGATGGCAATAGCTCACATAACCCTTTGGGTCAGGTGAGCTAAAAACTAGTGTGTCCCTAACAGTAGAAAAGTTATGCAACAGCAGAATGTTGTAACATAAATGACCTTTTCTTAAATGATGTTTTTATGAATTATTTGGCTAAAAAAATATGTTTGTAGAAAACCATGCATGGTCTATCTATTCATACCATACTGTTAAGTCGCCATGAAAACTTAGTTGAATCCAAATGCAAATGGGAGGAGCTTATATCAAGGTGCAACATACAGATTTGAATGTTGTACCATATACGTAGCTTAAAGGAAAACGCCATGGTCTTAATAAGTTAGCGTGAAAATATAAATGGCAGTAAATAAAAGACATTTATGTAAATGAAAGTTAAAAATAGTATACTGTAAGGTAGAATTCAGTGATTTAAGTTGCATGTAGCACCAAATAATATTGGGGATCAACATTTATTTTAGAACTCTTCAATGTGAGGAGACAAAAGGCATAATCCATTCTCAGATTATGCCTGCAATTAAAGCTCTTCTGAAAGAACTGTGTCATCACAAAGTCTGTATCATGTACATGTATCAGCATCCAGTTACAATTTTATCATTAAAAATTATGTATATCGTTAAATAAAGTTGTATATTTTTCTTTGGATATTTACAAAATCATGTCAAATATTTAAATGCACTAACGAAAATGGCATGTGTGCGAAGATTTTTTTTGTAGGGACCACAAAAAACACCGGAAGGTATGACAACAATTGGAGACAAAAACTGAGCCTGTGTTGCTCACCTTTCATTCTGCTTTGAGGAAACTTAATACACAACCTTCCATGCATGTAGATGCTTCCTACCAAGTTTCGGTTCATTTGGCTAAGCAGTTTCAGAGGAGAAGATTTTTTAGATATCGGCCAATCAGAAACAAGAATTGCCTGTGGTGGCCATGTTTGTTAACCGATCGAGACGAAATGAGCAATCTTCATAGAGTACATTCCATAGATGCTTCCTACTAAGTTTCAGTTCATTTGGCTGATGGGTTTCAGAGGAGGAGATTTTTCGTTCTGCTTTGAGGAAACTTATAATACACAATTTTCCATACATGTAGATGCTTTCTTCCATGTTTTGGTTAATTTGGCCAAGCGGTTTCAGAGGATGAGATTATTAAAAATTGGACAATCAGAAACAAGAATTGCCTGTGGAGGCCATATATTTCATTATTTGGTAATGGATCATAACAAAATGTGCACTCTTTAGAGAGGACCTTCCATAGATGCTTCCTATTAAGTTTCACTTCATTTGACTGATGGGTTTCAGAGAAGATTAAAATGTGAAAAGTTAACAGATGACAGACAACAAACGACGGATGCCAAGTTATGCTAAAAACCCACATTGCCTTTGGCACAGTGAGCTAAAATGAATATTAACATGTGAATACCTATATGTAATTATAGTATAAACATGTTACACTATATCAGCATTAGTTAATATCTAAGGGAGATAATGGCAAGTTATCTTTCTTTTAACAGTTTAATGCAAGAGTTATCTCCCTTTTAATAGTTTACTACAATGGAGAAGATTTTTTTTTAGAAATGAACCAATCAGAAACAAGAATTGCCTGTGGTGGCCATGTTTGTTAACAGATCGGGATGAAATGAGCAATCTTTATAGAGGACCTTCCATAGATGCTTCCTACCAAGTTTCGGTTCATTTGGCCAAACGGTTTCGGAGAAGACTTAAAAATATTGGCCGATCAGAAACAAGAATTGCCTGTGACAGCCATATTTGTTAACGGATCAGGATGAAATGAGCAACCTGTATAGATGCTTCCTACCAAGTTTCAGTTCATTTGGCTGAAAGGTTCAGAGGAGAAGATTAAAATGTGAAAAGTTAACGGACGACAGATGACGGATGCCAAGTGATGGCAAAAGCTCACATTGCCTTTGGCAAGGTAAGCTAAAAAGCATGTGTATGCATAAAACGAGTTAAAAGTGAGTTATTTAACCTACGACCAATCATGTAAAACATGATAATAACTATACATGCATCGACTATATACTTCAGTCATATCCCATCCATACATGTATAACTGCCAAATATATTTCTTTGTATTATTAAATTTCAAATAAAACAGAGGGTCCGTTTTGGGCTTTTTGCTATGATCGAATGGTGGTTGGATTTACAACTACTTATGCAATCAATGTCTATCACCACTGATGTTGTGAGTTTGAATCTCGATCAGCGCAAGGTGTACAACATTATGTGATAAAGTTTGTTAGTAACTTGCAACAAGTCAGTGGTTTTCTCCAGGATATTCAAATTGATTTTGGAGTAGAAAGGTAGTCCTATGTAAATGTGACTATTTGTTCTCGTATCCAGAGTGAAATCACATGTAATTGACCAGTCACTGATTATCATTTGTGATGTGAAAAAAAAAAGTCTTTAAAGCAATAGATTGATTGATTGATTGATGTTTAACGTCCAGCGAGCAATTTTTCAGCTATATTCAGGACGAGAACATGTTTACAATAAATCATTACGAGAGACGGATAGGCCAATGGGCAAAACAAATTTAAATGCCACGGGACTCGAAACAAGGAAAGGTGATGGGTAGGGACGGAGAATTTAGCCAGTGCAACAGGTCTCCTATGGACCACTCATGATGACATGATCATAATGAGCTGTTACACTGGGTTCTTTAACGTGCAAAGAGGGTGGCAATCTCTCAACACAGGACCTCGGTTTTATTTACGTCTCATCCAAAGGATGGGTTGGTTGTGAATTCATACATCCCGCACAACCGACGGATGCCCCTTCAAGCCGAAGAAGCTCTCGGTCCCATTTCTATACCCTGGGGTTGGCCCCTTTTAGAGGACTAGTGCTTCTAGGAAGGCGAAACCTGGTGCCTATTCTACCCCCGCCACACCCTCTGGGAGGGGGGTAGAGCAATAGAGAGGTGAAGCCAAGCATAATCCTCGGGATTCTACATAGACTTATGTGAATTGTTTTCTTTATATTAAACAACAGAAGTTTAATAGAGTAAAAAATCATCTGTGGTATTTGTCGATACAAGGATAATTCTTTTCAAACTGTATATGCCAGATGTATTTTTATATGATCAAAATACCATAAATTTTCGATTTCAGAGGTAAAATCCCGAGTCTTCACCTCGTTCGATTATCAGATGTCTAGATAAGAGAATATCGCTACTGATCGACTACTTAAATTTTGTAATACTGTTGTAATACAGAATATTGAATCATGTGTGCTAAAGAAGGTGAAATTATGTACAAAAACACCAAAGATACCCAAGGATAGTTACCAGTTTAGATTTATGTGGAAACTAGATTTGTTTCCCCTGAACACATTATCTGATGACGTAGTGCGCTGACTAAGGACGCCGATCACAACAAGAAAGAACAGGTGCTCTCATTTAATAAATATTTTTTATGATTTAGCAACACCAAACTCGAATTACGTGGATTGAACGAATGTTTTAAATGTTAGGAACAACTATAGTACATAATTTGATGAAAGACACCCAGCAAATATTTGCATTGAATGAGATTGAGAAGCAAAAAAAGGGGGAGGGTTCTTTCTAATATTTTTTTAGTTTCTTGGTAATAGGATCAGTAGTCCCGGACGGGTAACACTAATGACCTGAAAGGATATGATCGTCTATATCTTTTTTACTACTCGATAGAATTTTTTTTATTATAAAGTATATAGTGATATCTCAAACTGACCACAATTTGAATCAATTCTATCGAGTAGTAAAAAAGATGTAGACGATCATATCCTTTCAGGTCATTAGTGTAACCCGTCCCGGACACGCAGCTCTGATGACTTTTTCTTTAATATTATTTAAGAAATTAAAGAGTAGGCAACACACTATTTCACAGCTAATGAAGTAATGTGCTCGCATACTGCCATTAGGCATTACTGGTTTATACATAACTTTTATTTTTACTTTCTAATTGTAACCCACTGAAAAATCAGAAGGGAGGAGCTATTTTTGTATCTTCCTCGCTTCCATTTGTTCTATTTTTATTTGTCTTCAATTTCACATAGGAACCTTAATATCCTGGTAATACCGGTTTTCGACGGTCTAACACGCAAATATTAATATGTCAACAGTGTGACCAGTATCAAGGGTTAGGGTTATGGTGTTTGATGCCACTTTCAATAATATTTCAGTTATATTGATGGAGGAAACTGGAGAAAACAACCGACCTGTCGCAAGCCACTGACAAACTTTATCAAAGATTATTATATATAACAGAAAAATGGGTCATTTAAGTTTGATTTACTAAATTGAAGACCAAGTATTTTCTTTCCATGTCAAAACGGTGGCATTAAAAACAACACATGCCTATTGATAAACCATGTGTACTATGTTTTCGGTGGTCCTTTAGGTCATGTGAGCCAATTATATTGTACCATTGACCAACAGGATAAGATATTTTTTTGTAGAAAGATTCCTTGCACATCTTAATAATAATATGTGTATTGCTTTAAAAATTAAAAAAATCCAATATATCACAGCTGAAAAAGGACCAAGACATACATGTATATATAAATATTGTGTAATATTTCATGTTAAGCTTTAACCTTAATACATTTAAGACATGAATTGTAGAAAGCCTTAACCTTAATACATTTAAAACATATGAATTGTAGGTTTCCTGAATTCATTAACTAAATATAAGTATGGCAAACATAGGTGACTACAGCAAAGAATCGTTATTAAGCCAGGCACAAAATGTGTGGACAATGTTGGATGAGATGGCAGAGGATAGTCCTGACAAATACAAGGAATTTATTGAGAAACAGAGACAAGAGGCCAAGGAATACATGAAACCACCTGTACCAAATATGTGTATCCAAACTATGTTACAGGTAATTACAGATTACTTGCCAGTAAAAAAAAATATCAGGACCTAAATTTACAATTATTTTATTTGATCAATGATACAAAGAGGATCAGACAATTTTTTTCCAACTTATGAAGTCTTCTCCTATATATACAAATTATGTTAAAAATGCACAAGAAAACAATACAAAGCTGAAAATAATCAAAGAATAAACAGAAATGAAGAAAATTTGTGTGTATTTGGATGCTAGATGGTGTTTGATTAATACTTTAAAACAATTAAAAATCATTTAGACCTTTTTATGAATTGAAACACTCAATTAAAGAATAAAGCTATTATCTGAATAACTTAAAGTTTCACTTCCTGATGTGAGTAGTGAAGTATTGTTTTTTTTGTTTGACCAAGAATTACATGTACATTGTACATAATTATTTTAATACTTGTATGTACATTGTAAATTACATTATATGCTTTTTTGTTCTCAAGATTTTTCCATTCAGATATCAGATGTGTCCATTTACACAGTGTGCAAATAATTAATAATTTTTAATTGAATACTTATAATTAAGACAATTAAGAAATGGTTTCCTATTTACATACATTATTGTACATGTAGTATTATATTTAGTTGTGTGTGGACAATGAAGTGGGTTTTGTAGTATTATTTCAAAGTTCTTGATAACTAAAAATTGGAAATTAATTCCTTTTAATAATTTCAAAAAGGACAAAGTCGTGAATATATGTCATTAGTAATTGTATGGTCTTTTTATTTTAGGCACCTAAGAAGTGGAAGTTGTACATTAATTTTTGTAGCTGGCAACGTGTTCCAGAACCAAAGACTACTGAAGATCCTATACCAGTAATTGGTACTGATCTGCAAAAAGATAAGGAAGGACCAGGTTAGAATATGACCATTACAAGATGAGCTATATAACATTGTATGTTTGACCTGTATTATATGAAGCAGGAACTGCTTTCCCTTCATAAACCACCTGGGTTCACCCCTGGTTTTCGGTGTGTATGTTTGACCTGTATTATATGAAGCAGGAACTGCTTTCCCTTCATAAACCACCTGGGTTCACCCCTGGTTTTCGGTGTGTATGTTTGACCTGTATTACATGAAGCAGGACCTGCTTTTCCTTCGTAAGCACCTGGGTTCACCCCTGGTTTTCGGTGTGTATGTTTGACCTGTATTACATGAAGCAGGAACTGCTTTTCCTTCGTAAGCACCTGGGTTCACCCCCGGTTTTCGGTGTGTATGTTTGACCTGTATTTACTATTATATGAAGCAGGAACTGCTTTTCCTTCGTAAGCACCTGGGTTCACCCCCGGTTTTTGGTGTGTATGTTTGACATGTATTATATGAAGCAGGAACTGCTTTCCCTTCGTAAGCTACCTGGATTCACCCCCTGGTTTACGGTGTGTATGTTTGACCTGTATTTACTATTATATGAAGCAGGAACTGCTTTCCCTTCGTATTCAGGGACAACACTTTTTTTGCTGCAATGGCCACCTGGGCTTCGTAAAATGACAATTTCATAAGCCCAGCAAAAATTCATGGAGTCCAGCAACTGAATTTGTACATGAAATATACAATATTTCAGGTGACCTGGGCTACTTTTTCAAAATTTTCTGGGACTCAGTCCAAATTTTAGTGGTAGCCTCTAGGCCCCTGCTAATTATTATACCTGATATTTATTAATATGGCTCTGATGTATTGCACTGATTTTATTTTCAAGTAGTCGCCTTACAGTCGGGGAGAGGGGATGGTATAGTGATCATTGGGAATGCCAACATGGAATATGTACTAGTACAAAAAAAATGTATCAGTATTGAAATATAAGGAAAAATGGTTAAGAAAAATATTCTTCGAGACCATTAAATCATTTTTTTTCAAACTTAATTGCATTGAACTTTCGTTATGAAATTTGTTCTATCCTGTGTATTTAAAAAAAAAATGTGCAGATTTGAGATTTCATATTTGTTTGATTTGTCTATGTTTGTACCTTGTAGATACAATAATAATCGCAGCTGTAGCATTTAACAAGAAGATATTAGATGAATGTGGAAAAAATTCATGTAATACAGTAGAGAGAGATTTGTTAATAAACTTGGCTTTCCAATATATCGAAAATCAACACAAAGTGGAAATTTCTAGAAATTATGAGATATTGGGAGGCAATATTGTATATAAAGGAAATATGGAAAAAATTCAGCAAGCTTTAATGAAAAAAACAGAAAAAGCAGACAAGGTATTTGAGAAGGATATGTCAGAACTTCAAAAAAATTTCGCCCCTTTTCCAACAGATGCTAAAGAAACAATATTAAACAAGTTTGCTAATATAGCAGTTAGCGAGGACAGGAACACTGGTGATCATATCAAACCACAACAAAATGGTTTTGATTTTAAATTACCATCCACTGATGGTGGAAAGAAAAAGAAAGGTTTGATAGAAGAAATTACACCATCAGAAAAGGTAGACATTGAAAAACCAGTGTGTCCAAAGTATACATTAGATTGTCATAAAGATGATTCTGGTACTGTTGAAGAGATTAAAGTTAGAGTGACATTAGATGGTGTTTGTAGTGTTAAAGAATGCTGCTTAGATATTTCACAGGTATGTAAATGGTATATTTATGTCAGAGTGAGGTTATGGTGTTTTACGCCACATTCAACAATATTTCAGTTATATCCTGGTGGAGCACCTGGAGAAAACCACCAAACCTGCCACAAGTCACTGACAAACTTTATCACACAATGTTGTATCGAGTACACCTCACCCGAGCAAGATTCAAACTCACATTAGTGGTGATGGGAACTGATTGCATAGGTAGTTGTACATCCAACTACCATACAATCATGACGGCCCCTATTTTTAGCTCACCTGGCCAAAGGCCATGTGAGCTTTTGCCATTAGGTTTCTTCCATCGTCCTCCATCGTAAACTTTTCACATTTTAATTTTCTCCTCAGAAACCACTGGGTCAATTCCAACCAAACTTAGGTGGAATGCTCCTTGGATGGCCCCCTTCCAAAATTGTGTCCGGTGATCCTGACTTCCAACCAAGATGGCCACCAAGCTTAAAATAGAAAAAAGGGGGGATGAAATTTAAAAAAAATCTTCTCCTCTGAAACTACTGAGCCAATCTCAACTAAACTTTGCTGAAATGATCCTTGGGTAAATCTTCTCCTCTGAACCAAATTAAACCAAACCTGGCAGGAATGGTACCTGGGGCTGGGTGGGTCCCTTTCAAAATTGTGTCCGACAGTCCCGCCCTCCATTCAAGATGGCTGCTGTTACTAAAAATAGAAATTTCTTCAATTGTCCATTGCTGCTTTAGTATAAGTCAAAATAAGCTCAAATTTTAACTGCAGCTACATGGCAAGGAGAAGTTTAACATATATTCCGTTTTTAGTTCACCTGGCCTTTAGACCATGTGAGCTATTGCCATCACTTTTCGTCCGTCCGACAACATTTCACATTTTAATTTTCTCCTCAAAAACCACTGGGTCAATTCCAACCAAACTTTGGTGGAATGGTCCTTGGATGGCCCCCTTCCAAAATTTTGTCCGGTGATCCCGACTTCCAACCAAGATGGCCACCAAGCTTAAAATAGAAAAAAGGGGGGATGAAATTAAAAAAAAATCTTCTCCTCTGAAACTACTGAGCCAATCTCAACTAAACTTTGCTGAAATGATCCTTGGGTGTCTGGCATTTCAGACCTCCGACCAAGATGGCTGCCACAGCCGAACTTAATTTAACATAGGACCCTATGGGAAATTCCCATCAAAATCGTCTTGTCTGAAACCATTTGCTCAATAAGAACTAAATTTTGATGAAATAGTCATTGGATGGTTCTCTTCCAAAAATGTGTCCGGCGGTTCGGCCCTTCGACCAAGATGGCCCCCACAGCCGAACTTAGCTTAACATACATGTAGGACCCTATGGGAAATTCACATAAAAATCTTCTTGTCTGGAACCAAACTTTGATAAAATATTCATTGGATGGTCCTCTTCCAAAATTGTGTCTGGTGGTCCCACCCTCTGACCAAGATGGCTGCACAGCTGAACTTAGTTTAACATAGGACCCTATGGAAAATTCACATAAAGACCATCTTGTCTGGAACCAGTAGCTCAATTAAAACCAAACTTTGATGGAATAGTCATTCGATGGTCCTTTTCCAAAATTGTGTCCGGCAGTCACGCTCTCCCACCAAGATGGCCACCACAGTGCAGTTGCGTTGTTATTGAAAGCAGCTTTGATCCAGGTGAGCGATTACAGGCTCCTGGGAGCCTCTGGTTATATATATATACGTCAGAAAAGATCATTGTCTCATTTATCTATGTACACTATTCTTTCATTTGAAAGAAGGAATATTTGAGAATTTGGCAAGTCTGATAACTACTTACTGGGACGACGTTACAGTATAAATTGGGACTGCCAAACAACCCAATCCTTAAAGCCCAAAAATTCCCAATGATGAGAACTGTCGTTTGAACGCTCATATATTTTTGTGTCAATGTCTGTTATGATTTTGCATATGTTAAGTCCAATTCGATTTGGCGTTTTACCGAAATGTTTGTCTTCATACATTCATTTGCATAATGTAACGGCATGGGTCATTGAAATATACATGAACGGATAAAAAAAGTGTTCAGTTGAATAAAGATGTTTAAATAAATATAATACGGTTTTTAGTTGAGGCAAACTATGACGGCAATAGCACTGCCTCCTTGATAAATAATAAAATGGCTTTTTTCAACATCATTATTCATGTGAACCAATAGGATTGGAAAATGGCGGCCCCCCAAACGAGATATAGAGTTGTTATTTTTATGGAATAACATTCTATAGATTCCTGTCATTATTTAATGCTGAAAAAGCATATAATGTTCAATCGTTTTTATATAGACGAGTCTAGGCCTATGGGTCAATTCCACAAGGAGCACTTGTTTCATGCAGTTTCATGGCTTGCACCATTGCATTGAACAAGTGCTGATAAGAGGCAGTATCTTGAGAAATGAAATTAAGGTTACTATCTAAATATACAAATAATTTATGTCAATATTTTTTGATGATTTTAAATTTCTCTCAATATTGTACTTTTCCTGTGACATTCCTGATTTTTATATTTTTTGGTCTAATCATTTATAACTTATGTGACTTTTGAGGGCACTTACATATTAAAATTGTACATTTCTCATTATAGGAGCAGTTTTTCGTATTATTTTGAAACTGAAATCTTTTTTAACCAATAGAAGGAACCTTATCCGTGTAATCAACTTGTACATTTTTCGATCCAGATTCTTCATGATGTCCTTGAAGCATACTAGTTGTGCACTTCCAACTGTTGAATTATTTTTACAAAGTATCTCGTCCGTATCATTTGCATTTGATCTCTTTTTGAAATTATGATAAAAGAGTTAAATTTGTAACTAAATCGTGTACCTTCAGTACATATAATTGGTTTTGTTTTATTTTCAGGATGATATGAAGTTAGAAGTGGATGAGAGATATCATTTACACTTAACATTTCCTCATAAAGTTGAAGATGATGAAGCTTCTGCAAAGTTCAGTAAAAAGACCTCAGTTTTGACAATCACAATGCCAGTTGTTAAATAAAAACATTTTATCAATACACAAAACACCAATCTAATGATGGGGGGTTATGGTGTTTAATGCTACTTTCAACAATATTTCAATTATATTGTGGTGGTCAGTTATACTGGGCGGGGGGAAACAGGAGTACCCGGAGAAAACCACTGACCTACCACAAGTCACCGACAAACTATATCACATAATGTTCATTGTTGTATAGGGTACACCTCGCCATGTGAGGGATTCATACTCTTAACTTTAGTTGTGATAGGCACTAATAATAATTGCATAGGTAGTTATCAATCAAACTACCATACGATCAATGGCCCCCTGATAGAATTTAATGAGCAGTATTTTTCATCTTGTTGACTATATGCATCAATATTTAGCAGGTGCGGATCCAGGCGGGGGCAGCAACCATATTCCTTCATGCACATCTGCAGGTAGTGTACTACAAGTGTGTAAAGTTTCATAAAAATTCAATAAGCCATTTAGGATGAGTTGCACTTACAAGGTACATGCCCACCCACCCCCTTTCGTGAAAGTATAAGTTGAATTATCTCCCCTTTTAAATTTTGGACAGCAACCGTATTCCATCATGCACATCTGCAGGTAGTGTACTACAAGTGTGTAAAGTTTCATAAAAATCCAATAAGCCCTTTAGGAGGAGTTGCGCTTACAAGGTACATGCCCCTCCCCCCGTTTTCGTGAAAATATAAGTTGAATTATCTGCCCATTTAAATTTTGGACAGTTGCGCTGACAAGGTACATGGGCAGACGGACGGACAGGGTGATTCCTATATACCCCCCCAAACTTTGTTTGCGGGGGGTATAATAATAGTAATATTCATATGACTGGACAGGCAAAGATGATTGAAAGGTTACATGACATGACACCAAACAAGAAAAAAATAAAAAGAAGCTACAACAAAAATCTAATTTTATGGTGGACCACCTAAAATTACCACTGTTTCAATTGGTATTGAGAGAGCAGTTTGACAAACTGGAACAGGAACTGATCTATTGTTTGAATACAATTACCTTTGGGTTTTTTTTTAAAATAAAAAGCAATAATATTTTCATTTTTATTAACCTGTAATTGATTAAGGAAGAATGTTTGAAACTTTATTAAACACTCTGATACTATTATATACATGTATGTAACAATAGTTCCTTATCAAACCTAGTCAAGGGCAGTTATTCCTGCAATGAATATTTGTAATAAACACACATGTAACATTAAAAAAATGTAAAAATTAACTAAAAGGAAAAATATGTCTGATAGATATAAAGTTTAGGAAACACATGTACATAAATACAGTATGACTCAATGTGAGCAATTTTTCAGCTATATCATGGTAAGAACAAATTATTTTTCGATGAGTTAATGATGATGACTGCCTTGCACTAAACCAACATTCTTAGTTAGATTTTTGTTGTGCTAGCTCACTGTAGCTTAGAACAGTCCTTGGGTAGACATAGCACTCCACTCAGATACATTATCCTGATTCTGAGCCAACCAGTCATTGCTTTCTCCTTCATGCTGTGTGCTTAACGGAGGAGCAGCAAATACCAATTTTATAGTCTGTGGGTTGACCTGACCTGGGCTTGGAAGTAGGCAGTGCTTCATATTATAATAGGCGTTTGAAATCCCCCGTCTACAGTCTACTTTCGAAAGCACTGTGTACGTCCGTCCATCTATGCAGTCAAATCTAACTAAACTGCAAAAATGTTGTAAGTTTGATTCCTGCTCATGGCTTTTTGTCAATTTGTTATTGACTTGTGGCAGGTCAGCTGTTTTCTGTGTGTACACCAGCTTACGCTACCAATTGAGACCAATACTTGAAAAATAAATATTTATGTTAGCACTTTCTTGCTGAACCTCAAATTAAATATTGAAAAGTTATAACATGAAAATTGAATAATTATGAAAAGGAGGCCATGGGACCTTAAACTTTAGCATAAGATAGAAATAGGGTTAGGTTTATGGTGTTAAGTGCTACGTTAAACAATATTTCAGTTATATTGTAGCAGTCCGTTTTATTGATGGAGGAAACCGGAGAAAACCACCGACCTGCCGCAAGTCAGTGACAAACTTTATCACATAATATTATATACATAGTACACCTTGCCATGAACAGGGTTCAAACTCGCAACATTAGTGGCGATAGGCTTATTGCATAGGTAGTTGTAAATCCAACTACCATACGATCATGACCATGATGGCCACTAAGATAGAAATAAAATACCACATGAATGTCAAGTTTAATAAGTAACTTGCACACAAACTAAATCAAAATCTTTTTACAATCTTATAAAGTGTCTAAGAATATTTTTCAAAGTATGGTGTATCATCATCATCCTGATCTTCTTCTGTAAGTTCTAGTATATCTGTCTCAGTTTCTTGAAACATTTCTAAAAAGTTGCCATCACTGTATACCTTATCTAAAGCTGTATCTTTTTAAAGAAATACATTATTACATTAATATAGATGGAAGGAATAAGATATAAATAGATGTGGAAAACACCTTACAAACAGAAACTACAATACAGTTGAACCTTGTCATCTCATATTCCGACAAAATGGTTTCTTTGATAACTTCAAGTATAATTACAGCCACTTTTCAGCAGTAAGCTTCACATACCTTAAATATCAAGTTTATTTCAACTTTGATGAAGCATGATTGGACTATAGTTATGCTTGAAAAAGAATTATGATCTTAATAAATTTGATTACCAAAGATGCTGTTATAGAACTCCAAGTTTCTGTATCCTTCAGAATAAGATTGGTTTTTATGGTTTATTTACAGATTATTTAATGAGTGTCTAACAACTGATCAATAAGTGTACACAATAATTGAGTGTTTGGACAATTACAACTTTACAAACCTCGCCATGAACGGGGTTCAAACTCACAACTTTAGTGGTAAAAATTCATGGAATAGTGGTGATATTATTTTTTCAACAGCCACTTTCATATTTAAACTAAACTTTTTTAAGTAAACTAAAAGTACAAAAAAAAATATGTATTCAAAGATCACTCTTTTATATCATTTCAAGATTTTACTACATGTATTTATTTATTTATTTATTTATTTTTGGTGTTTTAACGCCACTTTCAACAATATTTCAGCTATATCATGGCGACCAGTTTTAGTGGTGGAGGAAGCCGGAGTACCCGGAGAGAACCACCGACCATGGGCAAGCAACTGATAAACTTTATCACATGCAGCTGCGAGTCGAGTGCACCCTTTTTTGTAATTTACAAAGCCGGGCGCGAACCCACGCCGTATTGGTGATAGGCTTGTATGAGTTGTTAGATCCAACGACCTAACTCATTGAGCCACCCGGGTCCCTTTACTACATGTAGTTAGTATGTACAATTTGAATATATCAATAATTGCACTTATTTTTTTTTATAAGTGTAAAAAAGGCTCCATGAAATGACATAACTTTTAAAGACTGGAGGTTCACATGGTTATCCATGCATAGTTTGGGTTCAATTCAGTTTAGAGTTTCTTAAACATTATTTATTCATGTTCCCATATGGTACAATGTAAATAGTGGATAAGTTGGAAAACTGAATCACACAAAAAATGAAAATTTTGTAATGGACCCACCCAATGATTATTTATGCACTATTTGTGCTCAATCAAGTGTCTAGATGTTAAGCCACAGAAGACATTTGAAATCTCAGACAACCAGAAAGCTTAATTGGCCTAGCAGCCATATTAAATTTCCAAATAAATGAAATTCATAAATAATGCAGAGGATCATGCAAGTAACATTTCTGCCAATTTTGTTACCTTTTGTTTCAGTGATTTCTGGGAAAAGATTAAAATGTGAAACACTAACAGATGTAGATGATGAAAACAACACAAAGAGATAACAATACTTCTCATGTCATATCATCAACTGCATTATCTCCCCTTGATGAAAATACATTTATCTGCAAATTGAATACTCTGGATAACATTCTCGTTAACATGTACTGTATGCAGATAAGAGGAATTGACTGTATACATGTAACTATTTCCAAATTATCTTACTGTGATTTATGGCAGGTGATTGTATTGTTTTTCAACGCTTTAAATTATGATATCGTAAATCCGTCAGATAATCTAATTACAGTAACATTATGTGATAAAGTTTATCAGTGACTTACAGTCAGTGGTTTTCTCCTGGTACTCCGGTTTCCTCCACCACCACGATAAAACTAAAATATTGTTGAAAGTGGCATTAAACACCATTACCTTAACCTAATTACAGTTGTGGCAGTACTGGAATAATATTACCTTTAAATTCAAAAGTAGGAAATTTTGTGAAGTCCTGTCCTTTTGCCCCATATTGTGTGGCAAGTTTCTCCATTTCTTGTTTTAATGACGCTTCTGCCACAGGATCAGCAACCACTAATTTTCCTCCTGAAGCCCTATAGAAACAAATATCACAAATAAGTTATTATTATATTAAGCTTTGCTCATTAGGAGCAATCTGATTAAAATCACATCTCTCCCTTAATCTTCTTTATCAATACTTCACAGCTTGGAAGATCTGCAGAGAACCCTATTATGGGTCACATGTGAGTTGGGTTTTCATTGGTACCAGAGTAAGTCTTTATTTCGTAAATATGATTCACTAAAAATACAACCAGAAGGAAAGGCTGTTTTATTGACCTATTACACATGTCTCCCCTTATTTGGCCCAACAACCCTATAAATGATCAAGAGAACCACTCAGAGCACAAATGTGTGATGAATCTTCCAACAGTTGTGCCATATACTATAATACAATGTAATAGGTCTGAGAATCTTCTAGGAAATTTACTAAAGTTGGAATTCTAATATTCTGAAATCCAATTGTTCCATGTCACAACCTATTTGTCTTCTGGTTCAAGAAATGTAATCGTCAGTAACCCACAGTTGATCACACTCCGATTACTCTCCATTCATCAGTGGGTCAACTGACTCAGAAAGCCTCGCTTCCTTGATAAAAAAAAGCTATTAATCGTTACCAAACAAAATCCTTGTTTGATATTGTTAATCTCCCTCTTTTGAGATAAATAAAAGGCCGTTGGCCACTGGTCCCCCGACGCCAAGGTTATATCGTAAGATTAAATTTTGAAACTACTGTAAACTAGAGGGTCAGGTGAGCCTGCATCACTCATAATTCTGAAAGGGGACCATCCAAGGACCATTTTGAAGTAAAAAAAGGGGAGTAACTCTGGTTAGATTTGTCGAAAAATCATCATTATCGAACTTGACCTAGATATTCATGAGATACAATTACATACCAAACCTAGTTTCAATCTGACTTTTTGTTCACAAGTTATAATTTGGAAACCAAAATATTAGCAATTTTGAAGTAAAAAAAGGGGAGTAACTCTGGTAAGATTTGTCGAAAAATGATCGCTATCGCACTTGACCTAGATATTCATGAGATACACTTACATACCAAACCTAGTTTCAATCTGACTATTTGTTCCCAAGTTATCATCTGAAAACCAAATATTTAGCAATTTTGAGGTATAAAAAGGGGCACAACTCTAGTAAAAATTGTCGAAAAATTGTCATTATCGAACTTGACCTAGATATTCATAAGATACACTTACATGCCACACCTAGCTTCAATTTGACTTTTCATTCACAAGTTATCATCTGGAAACCAATTCGGGACACACAGACAAAGTATAAAAAGGGATGTAACTCTGGTAAGATTAGTCGAAAAATTGTCATTATCGAACTTGACCTAGATATTCATAAGATACACTTACATACCAAACCTAGCTTCAATCTGACTTTTCATTCACAAGTTATCATCTGGAAACCAAAAAGCACACGGACGGACATACGGACGGACGATACCCATTTCTATAGTCCCCTTCGACGAAGCGTCGGGGGACAAAAAGCTATACAGATAAACGGTGACTACCATTTCTTAATTTAGATATTGATGTAAAAGCTGTGTACGATTATAAAGACAGTTGAAAGGACTTGTCAAAGTGTTTTAAAACGATCATATAACTACGAGGATTTCTCTACCACTGGAGATTAATCAAAACATGATCAGCTAAGGATTACATACGGTGCAGAAATGTATGGTTGTAAGTTATTTTTTCAACCAATTTAATGTCTGAGAGTCTTCCAGGATGTTGAAAAAGGTTTTCAAATATTTTGAATTCCAATTGTTCCATATCAGTTATTATAACTTCCAACTTTTTTTTTTTTGGAATAGAACATCAGTGTTACTGTTATGGCAATACTTCTCTAGAGCCAAGGCTTGATCTTTAACATTATGTTCAAGTAAAGCATTTTTTTTTCATTTTGTTGCTGTTTGCCTATATAGTTTATTGTTGTTTGTTGATAGTAATAGTGACTGTGAGTTGTTTTTTTTACATGTATGTTGCACAACACATTTTTGAATGTTAGATTCAACTGCACTATCTATGATAGATGTTATGCTTTCACTAATTTTTGTCAGAACATATAGGGATAACTTTGTCAAAGTCATCACAGCTTGTTGAAGTTTCTAACACTTTGTCAGTAATATTATTTTTAGACCATTGATTTCTTTTTGGAACAATGTCAGACAAGTCACTAACAGAGTTGCAGCGTCTCATTTGGTGGCTTTATTGGTTCTGTATTTACCGTAAGTTTTACATGTTCTATTTATAGTAATGGTGAACACGTTGGTCTGTTGGCAGGGTCATCTTACACACTTTAGAAAGGGGACTGCATAAAGCCTATCCCTGCCAGGTCTGCTTTAATTTGGTGGCATGATTTGAGAGAAGTCGATTTGTAAAAGTATTTTGTGAAAATAAAACTTAATTTGCATAATTTGAAAAAAAAATCACCCAAAATTCAGAACTTTACAGAAACTAGAGGCTCTCGAGAGCCTGTCATCGCTCACCTGGTAATAATTGGCAGGGTAAATCCTTAGGAACGTGAAGTCTACCAAAGATTCATATTTTCTTTCGACTTAAGACACAATTTGCTTACTATTGAATGTGTGCTCCATAAATTCTGAAAACCTAAAGTCAAAATTAAAATCTCCCATGGTAAGTATATTAGACAGCTTAAGTTTTAATTCTTGAAGAAGGTTATCAACAAGCATATTTTTCAAGTCTTTCTGTTTGCAGATAGGAGCAGCATAGAACAAATCAAGTCAACTGGCTTGGTACTTTCTGAGAAGAACAACTCAGTACAAATTCCCATTGGGTCTTGTAGGCTTCTATGTTAAACTTTGTTCGTCTATGGTGGCCATCTTGAATTTCCAATCGGAACTAAATTTACAATTTAGGTAGAGGACCATCCATAGATCATTCACACCAGAAAACAAATTCAATTGAATCAGTATTTTCTGACGAGAACATTTTTAAAGATTGACGAATCAGAAAACATTATCTACCCCTGGCAGCCATGTTTAATTACTGATCAGCACCAAAATTACAATTCTGGTAAAGGACCTACCGGTATGTTAAACTTCATCCGTCAATGGAGGTCACCTTGAATTTCCAATCTGCACCAAAATAATAGATCAGGTGTAGAACCATCCAAGTAACATTCATATAATGCAAAATATTCAATTTGTTGAGT
>MJUT01062498.1:290349-307277 GCA_002080005.1 Gigantidas platifrons | reverse complement strand
CCCCCACAACCAACAGAAAAATTAAAAATGGCATTCCTCCCCTTCCAGGTAGACTGAAATGGAACAGCCCTAAGACATTTTCTGTTCCAGACTTTTACACTTTATTTATTGAAAAATGACAATTTTGGTGCTTTTTTGGCTCTTGCATCAGTTCCACTTGATCATCTGAAAGCTACTGTGTACTGAACTAGACAAATCTTTTAGTCTACTATTATCTGGAAACTGAATCATCTGTATCCCATGGACATATTCTTCTTTTGTCTACATGTTAATCTGTTGTCAGTAAGTTTTTATTTATTAAGTTCCAAAAACTTAGTTTGTCTTATTGAATCAATGGACATCTTGCTTTGAAATATTTCCATAAAATAATGAATATATATAATGTAAAAATAAAAAAATAAATTGATTAAATGTTGATGTATCCTATTTATAGGAAGAATAAAGCATTTTAAACAACACAGACCAAGATCACCAAGGATAACAGGTGATGAGAGATTGTCACATGGAAATAGAACAGGTAATTTTTAAAGATTTGAAACTGGAATTTCTAGCATGATGGATTTTTTTTACCAGGAAAGTTTAAAGCTAAAATAGTGAATAAGACATGCTTTTTTGGCTTTATTCCCTAGAAATTTGAATGTCTTGATAGTATGTCAAGTTAGCATAAACATATAACCAATATCAACTACAAATAAAACAACATTTGGTTATGTCTTTTCATTTCAATATTTCTGGCGATGTGAATGAAGACCTTAAAAAAAAAAAAGAAGAGAAATCAGTGTGGGAAACCATTTTGTAGAGTTACTCTCCAATCTGGCTAGTAACTATTGAAATCTACTCGCCAGAATTAAATTTCACTAGCCAACTATGGTGAGTGATCCCTCATTTGAACTCGTCGCCATTTTTTCCATGACACTTGTGTCCAATATTTTTCATATGTTCAGCACATAGGGAACACCACAGTCCACATACCTTTGTTCTCATCATGCACTAACCACTTATCAAAAAGAAATATGTTGAATTTATTTCGTTCCCAATTCAAATTTGCCGCCAAGGTCAACATTTAAAACTGTTAGGATATTAACAAAATATAACAAAATAAGCATACCATTTCCGATTAAAGATGTATGATTATTTCAGTAAATAATTACCAACTTCCGCTAAAATTTGAGCTACGACATGGTAACATGTTTGAAATAACAAAACATCTGTTTTTAGGGGTCTTTCATATGTATTTCACTCACGATTTCTAATCAGAAACGATATGAAAATAACAACCAAGGTCGGGACAATCACGCAAGTTTTTAGCATTTCCATAAAAAAATGTGATGGCGTCCACAACAAAAAACGAGTGACAATTTTAATAAAAACTTGTGTTTCAGTACTATTTTATCGGAACACGCAAGTGAATCATGTTCAATCAATCCATTCAATCGATTTCGGTCTATTTATTTTGTTACATCAACTGGTGAGCAGTAAATTATCGTAATTCGCCCAAACATGATTCTCGCCGGAATGGCTAGTAGTTGGATGGAAATACTCGCCAAAATCATTTCACACTCGCATTTGGCGAATTTGCGAGCATTAGTTTCTTTCACTGGAAATATAAACTTGTACCTACTTTTGTAATGGATTTTGTAATAAAGCAGATTATACTGACGATAATAAGTAATAAAAAAAAAATCAATTATTTATGTGCATGAGTCTAGGAAATTGCACCCAAGTGAAAAGTATGAAAGTTGACCAATAACAATTAGTTGAAAATCATAAATTTGTTGCCATATATGTATGTGAAATGTGTAGCTTTGAATAAACATTTTTTTTAAACCAGACATAATTTTGTTTGACAATGAATGAATCTAGTTAAAGTTTCATTAACAGTCTATTGATTAAATAAGGTGATTGTAAGAATCTATCAATTGTTTATTTATCAGGGAACAATGGACAGATACAACTGTGGCAGTTTTTGTTAGATCTTCTGACAGACAAGGATTGTAGAGAGGTGATACAATGGCTGGGGGATGAAGGCGAGTTTAAACTTAACAATCCAGAAATGGTGGCACAGTTGTGGGGACAGAGAAAAAATAAACCTACTATGAATTATGAAAAACTTAGTAGAGCACTGAGATATTACTATGATGGAGACATGATTGCTAAGGTATGTCCTCTGATTCTTATAATGTATACAAATGATAGTCAACTATATATAAAAATGTTCTGTCAAGATCAAGTTGAAGGAAATTATTTGAAAAGTGCATATATAAAATTTTATTAAAACATAGTTGAAATTCGTACAATTACTAGATTCCCGAAAGACTTAATTCATTTCATTTCACAGTGATTGTATACAATATAGAACAAAACACTGTTGTGTCTGTAGGATTCATGACTTACCACCAGGTGTAGTCAAACTTATGTGACTGTCCCATGTGGATCAACATGTATACTTATGGAGTTTTGTTTTCTTCGCAAACAATATAAAAATCCAGCACTGTTTAATGATGTACAGTACAAATGAGGCATCATTATATCATCATACATTTTATATAGCTGAAAAATTGCACGCTATGAAGCAACTGTTACTCGCCGATCACTTACATTAAATCCATATCTAGTGACCATTACTGACTTGCTTAGTAAATAATAATACAAGGCACAAAATGTTTTTTAGTAAGTTCAACATTCTTTATAATAAGGATATTATATTAACAGGTACATGGGAAAAGATTTGCCTATAAATTTGTATGTGATCTGAAGATGTTACTAGGATATACAGCTGGAGAACTTGGACGTCTAGTCAGCTTCTGTGCAGAAAGAAAACTACAAAGAGTGAGAGAATCTCTAAGACCAAGTACCTGTAGGTGAAATATTGCAGACAGAAATAAATCAAAATTGTTTGTCATTTAACCCAAAAATGCTTTTTTGACACCTGACCCAAAGAGTCATGTGACTGCTTTGTGTCTATTGTCATCTTATACTTTTAACTTCTCCGAAACTAAGGAACCAATTTGAATCCAGGTTAGTGGAATATTCCTTTGATGGTTCCTTTTCAGAATCGTGTCCGACAGGTCCGCTCACATTCAATAATAACGTAGATATCGAATTTAGTGTGCATGGCACATTTCTGGGATAACCTTCATCAGAAACGCTTATAATCAAGATTGGAATGCCAAATAATTTAAAAGTACTTAGGAGCAAGTAAACCAATAAACAGGATAATATGGCCACTATTATCTACTTTAGACATCTTTTCTGAAACTACTGGGACGATATTAGTCAAACTTGGCTAGAAGGGTCCTTGGTTGGTTCTCTTTCCAACAGGTCCACTTACCTTCAAATATTGCTGTTGTTACAAAAAATAGAAATATCTACTTTAAGCATCTCATCTCAAACCAGTGAGCCAAACTTGGATAGAAAGGGCCATTTTTGGTTCTCTTTAAAAATTTGGTCTGGCAGACCTGTGCACCTTCAAAGATGGCCACTGTTACTCAAAGTAGAAATATCTGGAAATATCTATGACTTCATTTGTTATTGAAATGAGCTAACATTAATCAGTCTGTATATAGTGATGAATTGCTTAACAAATATTCTGGGTTTTCTGTAAAATTTGTAATTTTGTTAAATTTTTGCAAATATGATGTACAATTTTTCATGTCTTTTGTATCATTTTATTTTGTAGTACAAATTGCCATGACAACATCATGATAATGGTAACAAAAGAAAGATAGAGATATACAGGTTAACTTTACACCAGAGTATGCCACAGCCCTAAGAGTGTACAGAATATATAGTATCTGTTTCTACAAACTCTAGTTCAATATGTACAGTTATTGTAAACAAATACATTTCTAAGTTTGGGTGCAATGAAGGTCATATAGTTGTAGTTTTCTTAGCTGCTGACCAAGTTTACCAGGGTATTCTTAAGAATGATGTCTATGAATAAGCTTTCTGTTTCCATACCTTTGACATATAGCATTTAATATTTTTCCAGTTCAATGGCATTTAAATATTTTGTTGTTTCTACTGCCAATAAATAAGTCAAAGCAAAAAATGACAATAAATATCAGTGGCATTTGTTTTCATATCAGATCAAATGTCCAAAATATTTATATCCAAAAATATTGATGTAGTTTTGAAATATGTTATGAAGAGAAAGTTTGAATAGTGATAGTCGAGAATTCCATCAATAGCAACAGAACGAACAAATGTTGGCATTTTTTTTTCAATAATTGTAATTTAAATATTATCCAGGGCAGGATTACTTAAAATTTATTTTATACCTTTACAGGGGGTGAATATATGTCATAATGTATGTTGGAACCTGAAATCTGACACCCGTTTGTTCCACTTCAGAATAATTTATATCTTGTAGCTTTACTTGTTTTGATAGTGCATCATATGACCCATAATCTCTGTAAAGTAACAATATATATATCTACTGTTTTAAAACATGTAGTCTAATTCTTAAGCACTACAACAATGTTATATTTGATTGATTGATTTTTGGTGTTTAATGCCACTTTCAACAATATTTCAGCTATATCATGGCGACGAGTTTTAGTGGTGTGCCGGTTTACCCGGAGAGAACCACCGACCATGGGCAAGCAACTGGTAAACTTTATCACACGTGGCTGCGAGTCGAGTGCATCCTTTTTTGTAATTTACAAAGCCTGGTGCGAACCCACGCCGTATTGGTGATAGGCTTGTGTGAGTTGTTAGATCCAATGACCTAACTCTTTGAGGAAACCGGGCCCCTTGTTATATTTGACGTGTTGTTTTTGTTGTCATGTAACATTGTCAAAGATAGCATGATTTATCAATTGTATGTATTAGAAAGGAGAGATAATTAACCATTATCTCTACATATTGTCTATTGACTTTCATTTTTATGGAATTTTCATATTGATCTCGAAAGTGCTATTACTATATGGAAATAGGCTTACAAATATTTTGTGGACACAAGACCCTTGCCTCTTTAAGATTTGTTTAAAAGGATTCAACCTTCTACGTACAGAGGACCTGATTGATCTAGTAGAGATAATGTGACATAAAACATCCAGAAGTTTGTAAGCCAATCACCTCATGTCATACATGCACTTGTTTTTTTGTTTTTTATTTTTATCTCAAATCATCCAAACCCTAACAAATTGTCGCACTTAAGAAAATATTTAGTGCATTTAATATCTGATGAAGTATGGCATCTTTTTTTTTTGTGATTTATACACATGTAAATAATTACTTGTGTTTTATTAATCATTTGTACATATATCCTGTATCAGGAATAACATGTTAGTGCTCAGGGTTATAATGTCTGTATTTAATTGTATGAAAGAACATTGGAGGTATTCTATGTAATGGTATAGTGGGGTAGTACATGATATTTATGTAACCCCTGATTGATTTCCAAGAGATGATTGTTAGATGCAGGTCAATTTGAGAAATTATTTTAAAACTAAGACTAAGGAATAATAATCTATAACAAATATAACATAATACCACTGTAAGGATTAGATAGAGTTATTTCTAAAATAATTAAAAAAAATAATTAAATGAATAAAAATATCCAGCAGTACCTACAGGGAATTTATCATCTGATTTCTGAAACCTGATGAAAATGCCAAATAGATTTCCTTTTGCAATCCATAAATATGAGAAGTGACCAAAAATTACAAAATTTTAAAACGATACTCTTTTCAAAAATATGAAAAGTGACTAAAAATTACATAAATAAGAACAATACAGTAATGTATTTATCTTGAAATATTTTTTTTTTTACCACCCTCCCCTAACCTACCCTGCTATAGATATTTTTATGATATAACCATGGCAGTGTTCCAGCTAGGAATTGAAAATGGAGGGGCACGACTTTGGAAAAAGGGCACTTCAGCACGTCAAAAACTATGAAAAAGGGCAATATAGTTATTTTCAGTTACTTACTATTAAAAATGTCTTTCAGCACTACATTTTCAGCTCTTTGCATCAATGCATCTACATGACTCATTGTTTATATATATTTTATTACATATGTACAGAAATGCAGTTAAAATCTGAAGATCAATAAAAATGCATGTGCTAAAAAGAATATAGTGTTATGAATGTTACAGATACAATTTTAACTAATATAAAAGTCACACTATGTTTACAAGTCTTCTGTTTTTGTGTTTACAAAAGGCACGTACACACTCATCAATGATAGAATTAAAAAGTGTCTGATCACAGTTGTACTTAATGTTCAAAATTTTGGAAAGTGTCTCAGTTTTAATGCTAGCTCTGTGGCTGGTTTTGAGTACATGTTAATGTCTGATTTGGGGGAGTTGTTGAAATTCCAGTGGAATCAGGTAGACTTTCAGCAGACTGCTGGTCACTACTGAAAAAATATTGTTGGGCATCATGAGAAATTTGAAAGCAGAAAATTTGTAAAATTCAAAAGGAAATTACTCATCAAATTGAAAAAAAATATTTTATTTTGATTTGCATTAGAAATTTTCCATAACTTTATTAATTATAAATTATTTTCAAGTGACTGAAGTGTTTTTAGTAGGTCACTAGGTACTTCTACAGAACGTGGATATTGAATTTGCTCTGACCTGGCTGTTGTATATATAGTCATAATATAGCCATTTTTTTTTTGCATGCTATGATAGTATATTTGTATTATGCCTCCAATCATTGTATTTGATTTTTTTGCCCTTTATGGGCCCATTAATTTGGTAATAAAAATTATTATTATTAAAAGGTATGTGTGAGATTTTAATGATTTTAAATAAATGTTTAAATGTTCGTGTCCATCTGTCCATTTCGCAATTTACACGTTTGTCTGCCAGTCTCGTTCAACTTGTCTCCCGTGGTTTGTTTGTCAATGAATCGCGATTTTCGATCTCCGTCATACAAAATGTACAAATTTTTCTTCCTTGTTTTTTATTTATTTGTATTTTTAGAAATGCCGCTTAGATGCGTAAAAATAGTAACAAAATCAGAATGTACAGAATCATAATTTTAAGTTATATGTACCCTGAACGTTGTTCATTGCCAGAAAAAAAAGACGAAATTGGTGTACATGTTTTGGCAATTTTCTTCTTTTCACCTTCAAGCTGTGACAACCTTCTCTTCTTGGATGGCATGTTTGCATGTCTACGTTTGTCATAACATAAATCCTTGGTCATAAGTATGAAAAATCTTAAAATAATGTGAGTTTATTTCATGAAATATTGTTTAACGAGCAAAGTTCAGAAAAAAAGAAATTTATGAACCTTAATGCATTATTTTATAATGACCTAAGGACATATTTTGGATTACCGAAGTCATAAACTGATCACTTGATCAGGGCAGGAAATTACTAATTAGCTGACAACAGGTGATTGTTGTTAAAAGCATTACACCTGCCACGCTTAAACACCTGTACAATTTAATTAGAAATTAATTGGACAAGTTTTGAGACAATGTCACGAGTGGACAACACAAGCGTACACGTTTGGGATTCATGTACGGCATGAAAAGCCAAAATGGCAGAGGGGCGCAAGGGATGGTTAAAAAGGGCAGAGGGGCGTAAAATTTTGGGGGCGGGGTGCAGCGCCCCTCTATTTTGGTCTAGCTGGAACACTGCATGGCAATGTGTAGAATGTTTTTACTTGTCTGTCAGTACTCAGTTTGGAACCTTTGTAAACATTTATGTTGATATTGGTCTTAAAACATAGTTTTGTTTACATATTACTCTGTTTAAAGCTGGAGTAAAAAATGTTGAAAAAGTAATGATGTGATTTGATATATAAAATGAAGACATGTCTGAGACTATTTGTAATATAGTAGATTATATGTTATATATTATGATAGGTTATGGTTCTTTGTCTCATTGATGTTGCACTTTGAAGTTGTTAATTTAATCCAGGTGTTCATAATATGAGTAAAATGATAAATCATTATCAATAATAAATGAAAAATAATACCAGTACTGTTGAAAAAAAAAGTAAATGACGAGGATATCAAGTGGAGTGTGACTTGATTTTAATATAAAATTTCAGTCTTGGGTCGTATCAAAGTTAATGATTGTTTATACCGCACTCCTAATGAGGGAAATTGTGTGATTTAATTGGTTACTGAAGATTTGATTAAACATAAACATTTTAGTACAGTACTGGTAGAGGGAAAACAATTTTTAGTAGTTTTCAAAGAAAATATATTTGAGTTGAGTTCTGCTTTAGCTCACCTTACTCTAACTGCATGAATAATCAGGTGAGCAGTACAAGCTCATTTGAGCCTCTAGTTTAAATTTTTTCTGAGAGTTGTAAAAAAACACGAGAAGCATGCCTTATTGTTTATAAATAAATGATCATATTTAAATGTACAATGGAAGTATTTGGGTGCTCATACGAGATAGTTGTGACATAGTATATTTGTGCAAATGGTTGCCTTATGTTGAACATTGTTTATACTTATAAATGAATGCATTTTGTATATAGATATTATTGTCAATGTATACAATGTGTTGATATTACCTTTGTAAGTCATGATATAGTTTATACTCCACTAAATGTACATACTATTTTTGTGTTGACTCTCTAGCAGAGCAGACATACAAGGGTCACTATCCATTGTCATCTTTATTGCTATCATATATTGTTGATCTGCAGCTGTTCTTACTAAACTATTTTGGATTGTAATGAATTTTTCTACATTCTTCTTCATAACATACTGGTGTGCACATTCAATCCTTGAAATTGGCATTTTTTAGGTTCCCAAATGTCTTATTATCTGAGTTAAGACCTGTTTTCATTATTGTGTTATTTGTCAATAGCAACAGGTTACACCCTTCATGCAGGAAAGACTTGTAAACTGTTTATTCTTCTTTTATAACAGTAATATTGATTGGATAATGGAATGTCACCTGATTCGGATTGAAACGAGTTGTAATCTTTTGACATCATGTTTCTATATTTGCGTAGTCTTTGTTCAGGTTTCTACCTTTGATGTAAAATAAAAACGGCATAGTTTCTTTTAGAATTTTGTCTTATTGAAAGATTGTTTTACTTTAGTCATCAGTAACTTCCCTTTCAGCAGTCAGATGTGAAGAATTACATATCCTCAACCACGAATAGGGAATATTGACCTTTTATTTTATCAAGGTCATTTAGAATAACAGCAGTTATGAAGGTCAAGACAGACATCATTGCCACTGAAAATGTATGCCAAGATCTTCAAAACTGACGTTATTGTTTTTATCGGTAACATAATGGTTTTAATGTCACACCTACCGATAATTTTAAGTATCAAAGTCAGTCCATCAATATTGACAATATCACTCAGTGAGATGAAGGAGAAAAAATGTCCAAATTATTCACGTATAATTATATTAATATAAGCTTTTTTGTGCAGCAAAATTGTTTGGAGAGATAAAAATGTTCTGTCTTATTTTTTGTTGGTTAAAAATTAATGTAAATAATCATTTTGCATGAAAAAAATGGAGATTTTTGGGTATATATGTATATATGTCTATATGATAAATCTTAACATTTGTTTTAGAGCATTGTTTGAAGTATTTTACTGTGTTTATTATTTTTGTCATTTATTTCATGTATCAAGTTAACAATACAGTAAATGGACTTTTGTGAATTTTATGGTATAGTAGTTGTCTTGACTCCCAACAATAATATAGTGTACTTGATACAACATTATGTGATAGAACTTTTACAAAAGTGACTTACAAAAAGTTCATGCTTTTCTGGGGATGCAGTAAATTTGTGGTAAAATTGACTGCCACAATATTATAGCGAATTACTGTCAAAAATGCTGTTGATCTCCCAATATCCCAATGCAATACAGAAAAAAATGCTTTTAGGGATAGGACTTATAAGATGACTTAATGTAATTTCAACCTCATGTGTGTCTACATATACAACAAAACACTTGTAACAGACCACCTGTATTGAATTTTTTTTTTTTTATTATTCTTTTTTATTGATTGATAATATGAATGCTTGCAAATCTGAAAATTATCTGCCGATTTCACACTCGTGCAGTGCATCAAAATAGTGTCCATCTTTTTTTGGGCCGAGATATGTTAGGGTCGAATCTAGTCTCATTCAATCAAACTCTCGTTCCTTACGAGATCTCAAAAGTTAACTTCTGGTCACAGGAATTTTTTTTTTAGTGTGAGTATATCAGAAGATATTTAATAAAAATTTGAAAATAGCAAAATTACCTAGGTGCATATTTGTTAACATAAAGAGCTCACTTCGCTTGCATAGAATTGACACCCCCACGTCTCTGTCTCTATCTTTGGTTCTATATGTATTTCTTAAAAGGAAAATGTATCCTATTTTGTCAAGTCATTTATAAATCTACATATTATGATATTCGTCCTCAAACATCCAAAGAAAATACATATTAGTCAATGGACCAAATATTAAATATAACCATTCCTTCCCATTTATAATTTAAAGTTCTACTCATTACCCCCATGTTAACAAAAAATGAGAAATCACATTACTGGTATATACTTCTTAATAGAATAAGATAAGATTTTTTTATTGTAAAAGATATTACTAATATATTAGGATTTGAGGTAGGGGACAAGAAATTCTTTTGAATTTTTTAATGTACTCCCTCTTCTATGAATACATAAGTTACTTTTATCAATGGTTGATTTAGTCATATTTTAATACCAAAGATGGATTTGATACAAATAGATAATGAATGGTCTTTTGAAAGTATTGACCTATACAAATTTGGATTACTGTGGTTTTACATGAATTGACCTATTTTTTGTAATATCAAAATCATAATTAGGTCAGTCTTTTTAGAATTTAACATTTCATGTGAATAAAGTAATTTAAAGGTTTTGTTTTATACCTGTTATGCATGTATGTTAAATTTATTTTTGAATTTTAATTTCATCGTTGGGAATATTACGTGTGTATTTTATCCTATGTATATATGTATATAATGTTAGTTGTTTTATGTCCTCTGAATTAAATATGCATTGTTTATACATTTGTTAAATATGTATGTAAAGAAGACCTTGAAAAATAAAAAAATAAAAATGTTCTAAAATGAAAAATGTGTTAATCTTGTTTCAGATACTGGATTTGATTGCCCATATTTTAAATAGCTGTGCACTATACACAAACATTAGTACCTTGTTACACTTACAAAGTTTGAAGTTTTTAATATTCAGTACAATTTTTTAATGTGAAATGTGTCCTCAATAATTCCTAAGTAGCATACCAAAATTGACATGTACAGTTTTCCCACATCTTGCATTGTGGATCGTAAAACTAAACTGTTGAGTCTGGAGTTGGCAAACCACTCACGTTCTAAAGCAACTCATGAAAACAATAAACCTTTTTATATAGATTTCTGCCTGTTGTATTTATACTGTTTCCTGTTATTGTTTGGAGGCTGAATATATTTATTACTGGGAGTTCAACTTAAATGTTGAGTAATTAAGACAGAGAACACTGCTTGGAGAATATTGACCATATTTTAATGAATACAGTCAAACCTGATGTAATGGTCACCTGCTCATAAAGGTCACTTTCGTGCTCTCCTGGTGCGTTTTACTATATATTTTAATACGATATAGCGGTCACCTCTTCAATGTGGTCATCGGTCATCACTTATAAGTAATTTTCAGCCTAAGACCTTAAAATAACACCGGAAGTGAATTCGGAAGATCGGTATTCTTCACACATGTACTAAAAATGCTGAGGTGTTACAAGTGCTACAAAATATATTGATTAGTTTAATTAACTAAATAAACAAACCGTATACATTTTAATAGAAAATTACTTAAAGGACAGTTTATACCCGGGGGTTATTTGAGATTTTTATTCATTACAATGAGATTAGAAATTAACGCCAAAAATATGGAAAACATCGTATTCTGTATCTTGTGCATCATGTCAAATCATCAACATTCGTAACTAAAGATATGAAATTAGATCACAAAATGACAGCAATAAATATGTGTGATGGTGGGAAAAGTTGCCGAGGAGATGGGTGATCGCCATACGGTATGGCCTGTTAACCTCAGAGATTGTGTATGTGGGAGATCTCCCACATTCCAACTATTTAATGTGGGAGATTTTGCGTGACGAACTTTTTCACACTAACATTTTTAGATTAAAGCAAACAAAATTTACTGTACAACTTTTATTGTTGTTGCTGAGCAACATTACTTCAAACCACTTTGGTAGGACAATACAGCTTGTTTTGCTGATCTTAGAACAGAATCACTTGGTTTGTACTCATAACACAACAAGTTTTGATTTTGCTTTGCACATAATAAAGAACAAAGTGTGTCATTGTTCAACATAGAAAAAATTATCTCTGGGTCTGCATTTTAAGATTGGTTGATTTCCTTGTTGAAGCAACTGCTTTTTTGTGTGAATCTCCATCAGCATGTCTTTTAATATCATATACACCACCATGGCTGACACTAAAATTTGTAGAACAAAGTTTGCAAAATGCCATATCATTCCCTAAAGATCTAAGTAGGCTGCACCCAATCGTATAATTTTGTCCAGTCCTCCAAGAATTTGCAATAATGTTTCTTCTTTGAAGAAGGGGTGCTAGGTCCTGAATTCCAACGTCTCCTTGATTGTGACATAGTTGAACTGTATTTTTTTTTAAAGTTTTTTTCGTATTTAAGCAAGTAATTGAACGATACTCGCCTTCAAATTTTCTTTTTCCACAACTTTGATTCGTGTAGTTATCCATTCGATATTGCAAACAACTTACATTGTCGGCGTTTCTAGTAAAAACCGAGAGAATTCCGAGTAACAATCGGCTGATTCACGCAAACGTTTTAATGACCCAGCTGATAAAAACAACAAAAATGGCGTCCAACTTTTCGATTTTAATCAAATTTATGGTCGCGGGAGATAATGTGGGAGAAGTATTTCAAAGCGGGAGTTTTTAGTCTCCCGCGCGGGAGGCACATTCTTTGCCGGAGGCCGAGCTCAAATGCGGGAGTCTCCCGCGAAATGCGGGAGGGTTAACTGGTATTACCTAGATAATGAACATTCTAAAAAGAAAATGTGATTTTGAAAACAATGTTCTCAGTTCGAGAAAGCGTCAACGCCGTGTTACTGGAAATGAAAACATTAACAAGTTATGCTGGGATTGGTTTCAGGATTGTGTTTGTTAAATATCTATTTATTTGTATGTTTTATTCAAATCATATCATACTGAGATAATTTCATCAACAATAAATCAATGAAAGCAAGAGTAATATTACGACAGGAATAAAATAACAAGCAAACGTAATTAAAAAAAGTTATTTACAGCTAATGTAAAATATTTCGTCGAATAATTATAGTGGTCATTTTGTCAATCTCCCCCAGGTGACCACTATAAACAGGTTTGACTAGTTATACAAATTTGCAATATGATAGCTTAAAATATTCACAAGACCATAGTTGTGTAATATTTCATGAAAAAATCTTGCCTTTATTCACGTGTAGATCTATTTTTAGACCACATATACCAACACCGGACATTGAAAGTCGAGAGAGAAAAAAGCGGGGTTTGGTTTTATACATTATTTTTACTTATTATATCTCTAAAAAAAAATTAGTATTCAAATACTCAGTAATGAGCTCTTAATATACTTTCTTTTATTCAATTACTTCTGACAGAGATAAGCACATATTCTTGCCTTTTAAAATTGTTTAAATGCTAATTTTAAAAGAAAAAAGGACACATGTTTAGAAAAAAAAAGGTTATCAGTATTTTAGAATCGAAGTGAATCCCATATATATTTTAACAATGTCAATATGCAAGTGATGCTTTTAAACCAAACAACTACAGTGGAATTAACTCGAATAATTTAATACAATTTATTAAGAAATACCAATTACATCGTTATTAAGGTAAATACTTTAATTAGCCAGATTAAAAAAAATTGTGTTTGTCTTTTTAATTGATAACTGACCGAAGTTAGGATAAATAAATGAAATGTGACTCAACGTCATGTTAATTGATTTTCACTAACAAAACATACTTGCCTTTTATAAATTTTAATTTCTTATCTAATAATTATTATCCTTTTTATGTAACAATATGGTCAGATTGTTATTTTCATTGAATGGCTTCTCAAAATAGATAGTTTCACAGTAGGGGGTCTTCCTGTATATTGGATGCATCATGTATATTACCACCTGACAGCTAATTATATGACAAACAATTTTCAGCAATAAAATACATTTTTTTTTATCTTTATTTTAAATTAAATTAAAAAATCATTATAAGAGTAATTTCAATTCAAACTTTTATCTACTGTCCAACATTGAAATAAATATTAATATTTGAAAAATAGTAAGTATTCATTTAAGCTGGGGTTATTATACTATACTGACAGTATAATAGTCCCAGATTTAAGCAAGGATTTAAATATAATATAGAAATCCTTAATTTAAGTTTTATTTCATGTTTGGTTGTATTTATCCGGATATGTATATTGCTAGTCTTATAAGGTACGTATGACTTCACATTTTCACATTCCATGTTCATATTTTTACGTTTGCATATGGGATTTAAAAAAAAATATATTTCATGCGGAATGGGCAGCAAATAGAAAACAATAAATAGTAAATAGGAAAAATGTAAAAAAATAAAAAAATATCAGATAATAAAAGAAATAATAAATATCGCCACACGAGGTACTACATTTGTGTATGTGATAGGGCTATGTGTATTGCATACAGCTTTGGTTTTGTTTGTTTTCTTTGGTAGTCTTTACATACAAGTTATACAAGGTTTTATTCATGATGATCACGAAGATTTAATTAACAAATATGTCATACGCGAAACCAAGGACGTATATAGACAGGATTGGCAACTGTGTGTACATTCTATGTAGTCGGAAACTAACTATCGCGATACGCGTGACTTCGCGAGATCGCAAGTTGTACACCTTGTAAACAGGTAAGTATAGGAAATGACGAAACGTATCTTCCAGTTGTATTTAACAATGAATCCATTTCTGTCACTCTCAAGTCATTGAAATCTGGTAAAGCTCCAGGTATTGATGATATACCGAATGATTTTCTAAAATATGGGGGCGATTCAATGGTAAGTTCTCTCACGGAACTTTTTACTGCTATATCAGATATTGAGCTAATACCTGACGATTGGCTAAAAGGAATAGTCAAGCCACTGCATAAATCAGGATCTGTATACGACCTAGACAATTATAGAAGTATCACTTTATCCTCTAACGTATATAAACTTTTTTCAAAAACTATAGAAATTTCGGTTTTAGATCATTTAGAGAGTAAGAACATATTGGGTGAGAACCAAGGAGCCTTTCGAAAGTCTCGTCGATTAGAAGACCATCTTTTTACGTTACAAGGTATTTCTTCCTTGTATAAATCCTCAAAAAACCCTCTATATTTGGCCTTTTTAGACCTTTCTAAGGCCTTCGATCGAGTTTGGAGGGAAGGTCTGTTCGCGTTGTTATGGGAAAGTGGTATTCAAGGGAAAAGTTGGAGACTCATTACAGAAATATATAGAAATGTTGAAAATAAAGTAGTTTTTGGAGATTTTTAATCTGACTTAAACAAGGTTGTGTTTTATATCCTTCTCTTTTTTCGGTACTAATGAACGATTTAGTTAATATGCTTCGCCAAAGTAATATTGGCATAGATATCACTTCCCAGCTTATAAATTGTCTGCTTTTCGCAGATGATGTAGTTCTTATGGCAAACTATTACAAATATCACACAATTTGCATGTAAATGGAACCTAAGATTTAACTCAAAGAAATCTAAAGTCATGGTTATAGGTAAAAACTTGAACAAAAACAGTAACTGGGTGTTGGGTAATGAGAATATTGACGAAGTAAACGAATACAAGTATCTAGTCCATTTTATCAACAGATCAATGAAGTCAAACTATCATATTAATACCTACCTGAAAAGTAAGTAAGAAAATCAGATGAACTACCTAATACGAATATTGGGAGAGCATGGGGATTTTAACCGTGTAAATTTTGGGGAGGCACTCTGGAAAAATGTCATTAGACCATCACTGACGCATGCGTGTGCTGTATGGATGCCATTATCATCCTCTTCTAAAAATGCTCTTGAAAGCTGGCAATATCGTGCAGCGAAAATAGTATTACGTACCAAAATGAATATCCCTAGGTCAGCTCTACTCCTAGAATTAGGGTGGGAACCTATTACCGCGTTCATTGACCGATCGAAAGTGTCGTACTTTAAAAGACTATCCGAACTTCCTGATAGTAGACTTTGTAAACAGGTTTATAATAAAATGATTATGCTAAATGATACGTTTTGGAACTATGTAAGCGAAATACAATCTATATGTATGGGTTCTGACCCCACCAACCAAAATTTCAGTCGTAAGTATGGCTCTATTACTAGAGATAGACTCCTCTTGGACGTAACTAATAAGAGTAGCGTATATCTCTACCAGTACTTCTATATAAAGCAGGGTAAACAAGTTTATCTAAACGATTTTAAAGCATCTAGATTAAAATTACTTGCGAGAACAAAAATTATACCTCTACAAAAATATTTGAGTAGAATGAATCTCTCTGGGGAAATGACTTGCCCCTTATGTAAAACGGACACGTATGAAGATCTAGAACATTTTCTGTTACATTGCCCTACCTTTTCGTCTATCCGTCACGAGTTCTTTAAAGTTTTTGATAGTTTCGTTGAAAATCAGAAATATGGTCTTAAATTTATGGAGCTGTCGTCTAGTGCCAAACTTCAGTTTTTAATTGGTGATATTGGTTATGCTTTTAGCAATGAATTTGGAATATTTTATGATGTTCATGGAAAAATGTTTCTGAATGAATGTTTTAAGCTTAGATCTGAAATATTAAATGACTTATCTTAATCATGTTTTATTCTAACATTGTTCTTTAATGTCTTATGTAGTGTGTTGTTGTCTTATGCATTTTA
>MJUT01062498.1:277468-287571 GCA_002080005.1 Gigantidas platifrons | reverse complement strand
TTTTTAAACCATTTTTGTCTTTTTAATTGATAACTGACCCATGTTAGGCTAAATAAATGAAATGTGACTTAATGTATTAATTATATAAATCCTTGCCTTCTATAAATTTTAATTTCTTATCTAATTCTTATTCTTATTACGTAACAATATGACCAAAATAGATGGTTTCACAGTAGGAGCTCTATCTGTATATTGGTTACATCGATCCTGTATATTACAACTGACAGCTAATGCATGACAAACAATTTTAATCAGCCATCAGTATCATAAAATACCTTTTTCAAAATCTTCATTTTAAATAATATTAAAAAATCATTATAAGAATGAATTCAATTCAAGCTTTTCTTTACTTTCCAATTTTGAAATAAAAATCAATATGTTTAAATATTTAAAAAATAGTAATTATTCATCTAAATTTTATTTCATGTTTGGTTGTACATATTTATCCGGATATGTGTATTGCATACAGCATTACATCATCTGATCGCTTCATTGGACAAATTTACAAACACTTTAGCTCCTCCTATTTTAATGTCATAATACCCATAAGTCATAGCGATTTACTATATCCTGTTTGACGGATTTTTTCAATGAATGCATCCAGGCGTTAATGTAGCGACCAGCGGGAGCGTAATATAACGACTGGATTATTCGGGTTATGGCGAAACTAACAATTTTTTTTGTCGGAATTCCCATAAGTCATAGCGATTTATTATTTCCGGTTTGACGGATTTTATCAATGCATGCATCCAGGCGTTAATGTAGCGACCAGCGGGAGCGTAATATAACGACTGGATTATTCAGGTTACAGTGGAAAAGTGCCGGCTGTATACTATATACTATGATTAGATCCTGAGTAGCAGTAACGAACTTTTTTTACTGGCAATAATTAGAGAACAGCGACAAGTGTAAATATAGATCTTGTGCATCAGATCGTGAAAACAAAGCAAAAAATGTAATGTACATAATCCGGCTAAGAATGTAAATACTGGTGGACAGGGAACGCATGCGTGGTGGTGGGAAATTGTTCTACACACATAGGCCTATGTGTTGTTGACCAATAATGGTCGTAAAGATCCAGAGGTAAGGTAAGGTTGCTTATGTTTAGATTTCCGTGTTCCGTATGTCTTATGAAATGTAATATAAACAGTATATACAGTGAAACCTGTCTAAACTGAACCCTGAGTAAACCGAAAACCTGCCTAAACCAGACTAACTTTACAGTCCCATCTACTAAATGTCTATGTAATTTGAACATGTGTAAACCAAACCCTTGTCTAAACTGAACAAATTATTCTGTAGTAGTAAGGGTGTTCGTATAGAGTGTTGAAGTTCCTGGATTTGATCTTCGAACAGGTCAAACCAAAAACTAGAATGTCATTTGATGTCCAGTAGAAATATATACTGAGAATGAGCAATGATGTATAATGATGTGTAATTGAACAAAATACAGGACCAAGAACAAAACAACATACTAGTAGTTATCCATGTGGACAGTGAACATCCGGTCACATGGAATTGTGAGGGCATATGTTGCGACGACTGCATGTGAGTGTATGGCACCATAGGTCATGTATAGTCTAATAGAGCTATGTTCAGCAGACTACGATCTTCTGCAAAGACCAAATGTGCAATGTCTATCTTGCAAGTGTGAAAGCATAAATGTTTCAACGTTCACATTTCACAGCTATGAACTAAATACATCAAATTATTATGAGTCTCTTACACATAACATCACGTTTGAATCGATCACATCAAACACGTTCAGTCCGCTAAAGGCCAGCAGTCCAAACAGAAATAACTCAGCAAGCATGGATACATCAAAATGCAACAAAAGTAAGAGCAGAAACAACAGCAGTAATGTATTCAACATACCAACCAAATGGAACCTGAGAATTATGACATTAAATTGTAGAAGCATAAATGACAAAACCTCAGAATTCGCAGGCACAGTCAACTACATCAAGCCAGACATCTGCGGAACAGAATCCTGGCTTAAAGGGGTAAACCCAGGCAAAAACCCAACAAAAGACGCAATAAAATCCAGCAAAGTATTTCCAGAAAATTACACAGCTTATAGGAACGACCGTGGTACACTGGTCGGTGTAGTCTTTGTCTTCATACTTAGTGATATTATTGCAATAGAAAACCCAGAATTTGTAGCAAACTATGAAATTGAATGGGTTAAAATACAACTAAAAGACACTAAAGAACTAATAATAGGATCATTCTACGTGCCACGCCGAAATGTCAATGACATTAAGGAATTAGAAAAATATCTAGATCAGATCTCCAACCTAAATACGAACTTCAAACTAACTGGAGACTTCAATTGTCCAGACATAATCTGGGACACCTTGTTAGTCAACCAAACAGCAAAAGATAGGGAAATCCAAAGATCACTATTAGATGTAGTCACATCACCTGCATTCACTCAGATAAATGAAACACCCACTAGAGGAAATAACCTTCTGGACATTATACTAACATCAAATCATCAACAAATGCTCCAGGAATATGTGATCACGATATGATCATAACTGATTGCGAAACAAAACCTCACTACCAGAGCAACCGCCCACGTACATGCTATATAAATTCAAAAGCAAACTGGGAGTCACTACACAATGAACTAACAAACCTTTCTACGAACATAAAGAAATGTGTCAAAAAGGTGCTACAGTACAAAACTTATGGAACTCATTTAAGAAAGAACTGTTTGCAAGTTTGGACAAATACATACCATCTAAACTCATCCGTTCAAATACCAGCTTACCATGGATTAACCACAAAATCAGGAAAATGTTTAAAAAGAAAGCGAGACTATATAAACAAGCAACGAAAACAAAAGTATGGAAAAATTACAGGCACTTCCAAAAGGAATGCAAAAAACAAGTCAGGAAAGCCGAATGGGTCTACATCAACAATACAATAATGAAGGGACTAGAGAACAACAAACCGAAGCCGTTCTGGAAATATAGTAAATCCAGAAAACAAGACAACTTCTGAAAACCAATGAGCAACTATTAAATGACAACAAAGGCAAAGCAGAAATAATGATACGCCAATTCAAATCAGTATTTACCAGAGAACAAAATACAACACTTCCAATAACAACAAATCACGTTAAGGACACAATACCAGCAATTATTGTAAGATCAGAAGGAGTAGAACAGTTACTAAAACAGCTTAACCCATCAAAAACATCTGGGCCTTATGGTATACCAAACAGAATCCTTAAGGAGTGCTCAAAACAACTTGCATCAGGACTAGCATCGATATACCAAAAGTCCATTAATACAGGATCTTTGCCCAGCGACTGGCTCAATGCGAACATCTCATGCGTATTCAAAATAGGCGACAAACATGCAGCTGAAAATTACAGACCAGTGTCATTAACATCGGTACCATGTAAGCTACTGGAACACATCATCTGTAAACACATGTTAAAACATCTAGAAAAGTATAAAGTCCTGACATCACTTGACCACGGATTTAGGTCCAGTTACTCTCGTGAGACCCAACTATTAGTCACATTGCATGACTTCCTGAAATCACACGATGCAGCCATACAAACAGATGTAGCAATCCTGGACTTTTCGAAAGCTTTCGATACTGTGCCACACAATACATTACTCAACAAACTAGACGAATACGGCGTAAGAGGCTCAATCAACAACTGGCTAAAAAACTTACTTACAAAAAGAAAAATGAAGGTTTTTATTGATGGAGAAGAATCCGAAGAGGCTACAGTCGATTCTGGAGTACCACAAGGAACAGTACTCGAGACCCTTCTTGTCCTGTGTTACATCAACGACCTCCCAGATGCCGTAATATCAAGCGTTATACTTTTCGCTGATGACTGTCTCCTTTATAGAAACATTAAAACTGAACGGGACCACACAATTTTGCAACAGGATCTAGCAAATCTTGAAATATGGGCCAAAAACTGGGGTATGCGTTTCAATGCGAAGAAATGCTACATTTTGAGCATCAGGAACAAAAGCCAGAGAATGTACACCCTTGACGGACACATATTACAACAAGTCCAAAACAACCCATACTTAGGGCCACAGATATCGGAAGACCTAAAATGGACAACTCGCATCACCAACGTAGCCAAGAAAGCAAACTCAACATTCGGCTTTCTTAATAGGAGAAACCTACGATTCTTCCCAAAAGAATGCAAGAAAACCGCCTACAGTTCGTTAGTAAGATCAACGATGGAATATGGGGCAATAGTATGGGATCCATATACTACAAACGACATCAACAAACTAGAAAGGATCCAACGAAGAGCAGCAAGATTTATAACTGGGGACTATAAGTCAAGATAAGAAGGTTCTGTTACCAAGATGCTCAACGACCTAAAGTTAGAGAATCTTGAACTGAGGTGAACAAGCCTAAGACTGGTATTCCTGTACAAGGTGGTTGAGGGTTTGGTCCCAGCTATAAATCCTTCTGAATTTTTGGTGAAAGTAAGCCGAAACGTAAAATCAAGCCAAAACGCTTTGATAACTTTGAAAGTGCCAATATAGTGAAGTATTCTGTTAAAAACAATTCCAATGCACTAGAGACTACTGTGTGCAATACTGAGCAATACAAGAACTCATTCTTCGTCAAAAGTGTAATACATTGGAACCAGCTGGACGAAGAGATAGTGCATGCAAAGACAGTTGAGAGCTTCAAAACAGCTCTCCAACACAGACAATAGGTGATCTCTCTCCCGTATAGTTAAAACCAGCAAGTGGTATCTTCGACGTATTGATACAGATTCGATGGCTTAGAGGCAGTATAATGTGTTGAGGACGTGTCTATATATCACATGGTTAAGAAAAGTATATTTTATATTGTTGATTTGGCCAAGGAGGTCTAAGTGATTCGTCATTATGCTAAGATAATAAAGTAGGTGCTGCAGAGTACCAATAGTTTCGGTTCAAATCATGATGAAAGGAGAAGAAAACTACAAAGAAATTGTTAACTAAAAATAACTAACACTGTCTTGAAATATAAGATGTAAATGTATATCATGAAAACAGATAACAAGTAAATTCGTCTTGAGAAAACCATCAAAAGTACATTTGTATATTGATTATAATTATTTAAGAAATAATTGATGACAGCCGCGTTGTTACGATTTTACCATTGGTAAGTCGTCTTTTGGTTCAAATAGAAATTGTACAACACAGATCTGAATTTGTGTTGCAAATCATGGACGCCATTCTTGAATTTATAATGTTACGTTAACGTTGTCAATTTGCTGTTCATGGTTTATTTGATCAGATAGCACACATCAAAGAGAATACATGACGTCATGAAGATGTAATACAGGTAGATATTTACTGTCATGGTGACAGTATGTAAGTTATATGCACGACGAGAACAAGCTTACAAATAATAAACCATGTAGGTAAAAAGGTAGCACTGTGATGGGTCGACGGACGGAGGTCTAGATTGTCGAAGGAAAACATGCTACAATGGATAGGGTGGGAATTATTTACCACCAACAGCCACTCATTACAAACTTGCTCACTTGTAGCTGTTACAAGTTGGTTTTATGCGGGAATTGAACATGACATTGTCCATACACTAGTAACTTCACGGCTAGATTTTGTATTTGATTAGTCCGGCACAATTCGTGGACGCCTTTAGAAGATGCACTGCCCTGCAGCTGAAAAACTGAATCCTATTTCTCTACCCCTGACTTGTTTGTCCTTTTGTACATTTTGTTTGGCAGTGTTGTCTGTTCTTCTTCGATATATACGGATTCTGATTACCCCTTTGGTATCTTCAAACTCTTCTTATAAAAAACCGGATATCAAAGAATGCCATCATTGTTAGGTACAGTTTGCCAAAACTATCTTTGAGAAAGAAAGCAAATCTCAGAAACCACTGTTTATAGTCTTCTTCTCAGAAACCTCTCGCAACGCAACTTTATATGAATGCTATATTAGATGATTTTTGAAACTGAAGTTTGTGATTAAAAGATGGTTGCTATCATAGAACATAATTTCATTAGACTATGGAAATAGTTTTTGGTAAAACAAAGAATCCCAGAACCGATCAAATGTAAAATGTATAAGAGTCCAGGCCCAGTGTGACCACAAAATGGAGTACAGATCAGTCTTTTGTAATACAAATGTACTTCTACATTCATATTAAAATACAGATTGGAAGAAGGGATCGGAAAACAAAAACTCAGTTAGGCCACCGACGTGAGGATTTCCACCCGTTTTAAATTATCAAAACTAACACGAACACAAAAGTCTTAGCCATCAACGTTTTTTTTTTATATTATAAGACAACGCAGTTTTATACACAGCTACAAAACATTACATTTCCAAGGACATTTTCGATCTTTGTCATTTGAATGTACAATGGTATCATTTGTGACGTCATAAATCATTTTTGGTTCTTCTTCAACGTCATTTACAGCAAACTTGTATTTCCCAGTGCCACTGACAAAAGTTAGAGTATTCACACACGCATCTGTTACTGTCAGTTTAGCATTTTTCCAGTAATTCCTGTCGGGAACAACGTCTATAATATCCTTTGCCGCATTTAGGTTTTTCCTGAGCGATTGTTTTTTCTTGCCAGCAACCGTTCCTTCTACACCACAATATCGTATAACAGCGTTTTCTAACGTGTCTATATTTATTTCTCTCACATTTATGACGTCATTAATAAATTTCTTATAAACAGTTTCTACTATTTCCACTTGACCATGATGAGGATATGTCTCATATACCACAAATTGACGGTCTCCATGACCACAAGAAACACACAAATAACTATGATCAGAATCTCTGACTAGAATTTCCGCATTTTCCAAAACATATGGATCATTTTTATTTAGTATATAATCCACGACACCAGACATCATTCTTTGCATGGAAATCATATCTTTATAATTTCGAGCTCTAAGTCTATAAAATTCCAGAATTCGACCAATCAAATTCGAATCAATACTATTTACTTGTATGATTTCCATTACTGTGAAGTCTATTCCAAAATCAGATCGTATCACTGTAAGCGCCTTTCTGAAATAACAATACATTAGGTGAAAATGGTATACATACAAAATGTATATAAGTGCATATAAATAAAAATTTCTGGGTCGAGATTGTACCGGAACCTCGATTTCACTGCAAGATTTTAAACATGCCATGATATTCAGACAGAACGTAGGGGAATCAGTTTCAGAAAATATATGGTGTTGGAAAGGTTTTTTTCTTTTAAACTTCAGACAAAATGGCCAGAGAGGCTAAGTAAGCCACAAATATAGTAGAAATTACAGCATATATAAATTAATTGGTATTTTTACCCACAAATACTTGCATCATCAGTCATGTCTCTTTGACAACTCGATAGGATATAAAATCTTGATTTGTTTTCCACATAAAAGCATAGGTATTTCAGCTGCAATTATCAAGGGAACTAGTTTCTATTAGGAGCCGATTCAATTATAATCTGAAAAATGCCTGGAGCGTGGCATTCTCCAAACCATCAGTTACCCCGCCCCCAGAGCAAGTTGATTCATCTATCTCAAACAGTGGATCGCCCTTTCAGAAAGGTGTCGGCCGAATAGTCCGAAGGCCCAATAGTCCGAAAGCCCAATAGTCCAAAGGCCCGATAGTCCGAATACCCAATAGTCCGAAGGTCCGAAAGATCAATAGTCCAAAGGTCTAATATAGTCCGAATGACCTTCTGAAAAATCGTCCAAAGCAATGCACTGTTGAAGTAAAAAAGATACGTCTGCCGATTCATTATAGCGAAAACAGAGAATTCCTATGCTATGATAATCTATAATAGCATAATGTAATGGTAATATATATATATATATATATATATATATATATATATATATTGCATAATATACATGTTTATCATATATGTGTCAGAATGCATGCGCATAGTAGCAACTCTTAAGATATTAAATGATTCCGAATTTATATTACTTTAAAACGAACCCGCGACCTGTCGCATTCGTGGCGAGGAAGCTAACCATTACACCATAGAGGTGGTCATATTGACATTGATCCATATATATATCTATCTTATCCTTGTCATGGTATAATAACTGGAGTATTGCTGACTTGGTGTTTAACAACAATCAGTCACTCGGTTCTGTGTGTTCTTTTCTCTGGATTCTTATGTTTTCTCAAGCAATAAAATTGACCTGGAGTCACATTATCATAACTGGAATATAATATTGTTAAAAGTGAATATAAACACTCATAGCCCAAATCAAACTTTGTTGTTTTTTTTATCAAAATGTTTTATATACTAGTATAGATATTAAAATTAAGTATACAACGATCTCAATTGGTAAATCAACATGTTAAAAACAATATGGTAAAATGTGTTTACCCAGCTCACCACTAAACCCTTTCAGTCCTCTCGGCTAGTTGGACAGAAATTTCGACTATAAGTATAAAGTCATTAAAATTCAGACAACTATTCAACCACACCAACCTTCATTAAAATACGCTCATGGTGTAGGAACTCTGAAAATACAGTGTTTACCTGTGTTAAGTACACTAGCATTTACTGAGGTAAAAACATAACAAAACAGAAGATGACCATAGCCTATGTTTGGTTATCTTGTTTAGGACTCTTCGTTTTTCTTGCTACTTTTCTTTACATTTAAATTATTTAGCTTTCCAATCTTTTTCTGCTTTGAGCAGAAACGTGTAGTGTGCACTTTAAACTAGATATCTACGTTTTTGCTACAGAACAACGTAAGCACATACACATATTGGATAACGAGATTTGAAATATGCCATGTGATAGGGTTGCATAAAATATTTACTCTCATAATTAAACGTCAAATATTTTTTTTAGTTGTCATTGTTTTGTACCAAATAATACTCGTATTAGTAGTTCCGGGATTCTCATGGTCGTGATCGTGTAGTAGATGGATTTACAACTACCTATATTTGCAATCAGTGTCTATCACCACTAACGTTGCGAGTTAGAATCTCACTCATTGTAAGGTGTACTTGATACAACATTATGTGATAAAGAGGACGTATTACATTTGTGCAATTTTTTAATATGTACAAAATTACTTTTGCGCAATTTGTCAGTGACTTGTGGCAGACATTTCAGTAAGAACTGGCGGGGTTATACTCGTTTTTTTGTCCTAATCCCCTCACCCCTCTTAGTGAAATTAAAAGATAAACACAAAGTAAGATCTAACATTATGATAAATAGATATTGGAAAGCAAAAATAAGTTCAAGGTTTTATTTTGTAAATAAATTTTATACAATTTAGAATCTGATATCCTTCGTTCGGTACGTCCTTCAAATGAAATTAATACTCAATACACATAAATATCATTATAAGGCCATGCAAAGTTAATTACTTGGTTCTCATGCCCTTTTTTGTCAAAATTGATGAGGGAGGGCGACATTTTTTATCCTTTTACTGCTGTAAAAAGTGATGAGGGAGGCATTTTTTCTTCTTTTTTTTTGTGAAAAATATGGCAATGTATAAATCTTTTCATTACTTTATTGAAAATTTCAATTTTATTTCTTCCGATGGTGGCAGAAACATCACAAGTGGTTAATTTCACAGGCACTTGTTTCTGTAAAAAATATATACCATATACCTAATATTATACCAAGGTACTTAAGTTTCAATTTTGATTGCAACTACCACCGCGACAATTTCGCTATTTTTCGCCTCAACGGACGTCAGGATGGCATCGAGCCTATAATCACCTTATTCTACAATAATTTATCTACAAAATGATGTATAACATGACTGCCTTTGCTGAACCTCATCAGTGTAATAGAGCATAACACCTACGTCTTGTCCAGACATCAGGGAAAACAGTCTTGAGATGGAAATATCGACCGCAGTGAATGCAAGGTAAGCATTTTGATTGGTTGATATGATAGTATAAAAATATAAACCCTTACATCGTGGAAAAGTGAAACATTAATTAGCAGATTATAATTAAATAGAAGAACTTTTCCATGTAATTTTGATTGCATAAATTTTAGAATTCATTAATTGTTGTTTGATAATAATAACAGATTTATTGAAATTTTTTTTTTTTGTTATAATACATTCACTGCGGCCGATATTTCCATCT